>JASDQU010013315.1:32026-95184 GCA_032191745.1 Picea mariana
GATTAGTGTAAAATCCAAGCAGTTATCTGAAATGAAAGAGATATAATGCATACATAAGAAGGTTATAATGATCAAATATGACACATACCATGATACCTCGGACCAATTACCTCATGGAGCAAGAGCCCTCTCTGATGCAAGCCCAAGCCGGTAGTGATGGAGGCTAATACTGTTGGCAGGACAAAGCGGGCTGAGAAGAAGAAGATGGGTCCTCCAGGACCATGCTCAGGTCGCTCCTACTCCCGGTATTCCATGTCTAGGACCATGTGGGCCTCAAGACATGATCTCCTAGTTATCCCTAGATATCGGGGATAACAGTAACTAACCTAACTATGACCCATGCAGACCTATTACATTATTAACCCACGCAGGGGTGCGAAAATTTCGTTTACAAAAATACGTGTTGGAGGCATAAATTGCCCAGTAGAACCAAACTGTCTTCGACACATAAGCATCTGATGATGCATATCTTCATGGCACATGGAGTTGACCCCCTAGTTGGATAGGTGGTCTACACCTGTCATGGATGCATTTTTTCCAAGCCCATTCTTTGCCTTTTATTCTTCATTCTTTTATTCTTTTATCTTTTCTTGCTTTTTGTTCAAGAGCTAATCAGGGGACACTACCCTGGTGTGGTGACCAGTGGTGACAGCGTTACCCACAAGTATTTTCACAGAAATGAGAAGGTTGGCTCGTGATGAGACCCCCTATCCTCTGGTTAGACCTTGTTTTATTATTTTTTCGGGTCCCTCTTGTTTCTTGTTGAGAAGCTTTTTCTTGCTTTCTCGAGGATCCCTGGGCAAAGCATCTCGAGGTTTTATTTTTTAGGCTTTTATCTCTTACCATCTTGCTTTTACCTTCTGGGCCTTTAGCCCCTTCTTCCCACGAGATAAGGTGCAAATCCTGAAAATAGGTCAACCCAATGTCTGGACAAGTGGAATGGAATAGGTGAGCGGGAAACAAGATGGAAAAGTGATACTATGATGGGAGCGGACGATGGCTTCTCAGAAATTCCCCCCAATGGCAAACCAAAACCTACAGATACAGGCTTCCTAGGGCACCCTGTCAATTCCCCCAAACATGGTCAAGTGGGCAAGTGTAAGACCCAAGCAGTTGTTAGAAATAAAAGGAATCAGATGCATACATTCAATGGTTTTGATGATCAAAGTGACACATACCATGATACCTGGACTAATTACCTCATGGAGCAAGGACCTTCTCTGACACAGGACCAAGCCGATGGTGGTGGATGCTATTGCTGCTGACAAGATAAAGGTGTTGGAAGAAAGAAAAGGTGGGCCCTCCAGGGCCATGCTAAAGTCAATACTGCTCTCGATACTCCATGTCTAGGACCTATGGGCCTCGAGACATGATCTCCTAGTTATCCCTGAAAGTGGGCGATAACAAGTACAAGCGATTATTTACCATGGGTGTCGGTGGATGAGATTTTAGTCAAGTCCTTGTGATTGACCAAAGCATATGATACTTTCCAGTACTATAATTGGTTGCAAATATTTATGATAGCATTTTCTGATACTTTCATCATTGACAGCAACACAAGGGGAGCTAGACAGTGGCAGCGAACATGGAGAGTTGGTAGGTTGAGACCACCTGACAGGAGTGTCTTGATTGCATACAGCAGAATAGGGGTGGGTCATCAGGGGCAGATAGTTGAGGCCCTGGACGTGATGGAGAGTATCTTAGGCCATGGGACAGAGGATATCTCAGAGGTTGCTACATATTCAGACTCTCATTGGGATGAGGGTGGAGGGCTTTACACAGTTACCAGTAGGGCATTGTTGTCGTCCTTAAACACACTTGCAAACGTGAGCTAAGCCCTAATCACTTAGTGTGTCCTTGGAAGCACAATGCCTAGGTTCAAAGCCCACGCTGTCACTTTTACTTGAACCTTTTCCGTCTAGGTTTACTCCTAGGGAAGCCAAGGGGGGTAGACCCTAGTTTCTAGATGAGATTAAACGTTAAGTTCTAGGAGTTGGTTTTAATTGATTAAAAGGTTAGGGGGGGAAATCTAGCTTATGATGCAAAGGCAGCAATGCAATGTGCAATAATTCAAGATGAAAAAACAAGCCTTTTCCTAGGGCAACTAGACTAGTGCCTAAGATTGGGCAAGGGGTCAACTAGAGTTTAGGGAGATTGATTACACAAGAGTTACAAAAGATTACAAAGATCACAACTACTTCACAACAAGGTTAGATACAAATCTACAATAAAGAACAAGATTACAACAAGATTATCTAACAGTTACACTTAAGTACACTAAACATAAGATATAGTAGATACAAAGATACAAATACTAACTGAATTGCTTGCTTGTGCAAAAAATGAAAGATGCTCAAATGGAAAACATTCATCAACACATCAAGCCTAGCATGCTCAACAATAGAGTGTCTCCAAAAGGATGCACAACTCTATTGTGACTGCTTTCAATGGAAAACAAGATTACACAAAATCTCACAAGAATGTGCCTCCAAAGGATGCGCAACTTCTTTGAGGATCAAACCAAAGATATTAACACACAACTTAACAGAAAAAGAAATGTTTAATGGAAGCCTCCAAAGGCGCAACTATGACCACTTAGTTATCAATCCACAACACATAAACTTGCATAAAAAAGTAAATGTGAAATGAAATGCTTGCAAGATTATGTGTAAACCATAAAAGTGTGAAATACCAAGTTGATGCCCAAAGGTTTCAAGTGGATTAAGGATTTGATTAAGTTTATTAAGTGAAGATTGGTTCCTAACTAAGTGTCAACCCCAATACTCCCCCGCTTGTACCAAGTAGTTGTTGGGTGCTCAAGAAATATGGCAACAAGGCCTACCCTAGCTCCACAGGTCAACCCAAGGTAAAAAAATACTCTCGGAAAGGACGTTGAGCACCACGAGTGTAATGATCCCAAGCCATTATGCCAGGATCATCACGGTTTTGGTGTCTTTTTAAACTTTTTTTGGTTGTGGTATTTCGTCAAACACTTTGCTTTAATTTACGCTTAGGGTTTTACTGATGTGTTTATATGTGTGTATGCAGCTATAAACAAGAAGATCTAACCATGGAACATACCTCAACCATATGCAATATGATAGACAAGACAAAACATCTCAAATATGATTTTATTCATGAAATAAAGAAACCTGCTACAATGAAGATGTCGATCTGGAATGCTCAACAGATGGCTCCAAGATAGAAGTATGAGCTGCTACAAAAAGCTCCCAACAATACAAAATAAACCTCCCAAGGCTGGATAATAGATGAAGACCAATACCAAGGTAGATCTGGCCTTATGAAGTGCAGAATCCCTAACTGGATGATGCCACGTCCTGCAGGAATGTTGAAGCTCCTCAACAATTCGGCCCTGCTGCCAAATGTGTCCAATCACCCCAAGAAAGATGCCAAACAGTAGATTGGGTGATGGCAAGAACAACCCAGGTGCCCGAATCTCCAAGATCCCCCTCAAACCCTATGGATCTGAACCTCCTTCAATGTATGGTGTGCCCTCCTGGATGGCTGAAACCCTAATAATTTGGCCTCTCTCCTAAAGACCTCCAACTGCTCTACCAATCCACTAGAATGATAGATCAGGGCACGACAATGAAAACCCAAGTGCTCAACTAAGCAAAATACTTGCTAGATCCTTAGATCTAGCTACCCTCCAAATAATGGTGCGCCCTCCTCTTGGGAAATCGTCCCACTGTCAATACAAATAACCCTGCCACTGAAATGCCTCCGGAAACCACCAAGAATGATGCTAAGACACCTGAAGGAAAACCCAATACGTGGAATTCCCGAAATCACTTCTCCTCAGCTAGGACAAATCCTCCCTCAATGAATGGTGCGCCCCTCTTGCTGGAAACCCTAGTTGGTGCGCCCTCTCTCTCTCTGCCCCTGCAACTGATGTAGAATCCTCCTGTAACTGAGTAGATCTGGAACTAGAATGGTGTGGGAGAGTATTGCATCTTCGAGACCAAGCTTGGGACAAGCTAGGTGGAATCTTTCACCACTGAATCGTCCTCTAGGATTTGTTAAGTCAAAACCCTCAAAACCCCCAATGTTGGGCTCACTAGCTAAAAGCCAGATATCAAAAGATGATCATACATGAATGAATGAGTAAAGGCCCTTGCCTTTCCTTTATACTTGTTGGCTCACCTTGTCCCTCCAAAGTGACTTTCATTTTATTAATATTTAATTAATTAATTAACCTTTTTACCTCTGAAAAACTCCTTATCTCTCCTTGTGGCTTCCCTGGCCACTGAAAGTCACTTCTCACCATCCCATCCTGTAGTGTTGCTTCTCCCGATTCCAATGAGCTATTACACTGAGAGGTTCCTCCAAGTAATGTGTCCAAAATGACCTCTTCAGTGAATTTAATTGACTTATAGCCCAGAATAGTCAAAATCATGGAAATCGTCGAAATGCAACAGAACCAAAGCCAACCTGTGCAGAATGGCTCATAATGATGAAATATGATGAGCAATGCAAGATGGACCCCACAATGCCTCTCAATAACCCTTGTACTCGCTATAACATCCATCTAGCTACTTTGGTCATCATAAACCTCTGCACTGTGATGATGTGCCAAAGTGGGGACATTACAGTCCTCCCTGCTAGAAAATTGCTTGTCCTCAAGCAATAACCAAATCCACTCAAATAAAATACCAGGATCCCATGTCCACCCGTGGGATACACAGTAGAACCCATCCAAGGATGAACACTCATACACTCTGCCCCCTGGGTCCCATGTCAAGTCATGAACTGCTAGCCCCTGGGAAATATAACCCTGGAATATACCAACTCCGAGAGAATCCTGCATATGACACATGGCCTCATCTCAGAATGAATCCATCCTCCAAGTCTCTATCGAGATCCATACGACCTCCAACAACTGCTCATGTTGATGCCCGAATGAGGTGCTGCAAGACCTCCGTGAGACACCCGCAAGCAATGCGCTCCTCTCAACACTGAAGCTCAATGGAAAGTTAGAATAACTTTCCCCTGCAATGGTCCACTCTCCCCTGTCAGTCAGTGAAATGCTCAATCCTGCAATCCCTGGGTCCCATGCTAACCTCTATCGAAGATCACCCCATTGGCCCTGCACTACTCTGACCATGACTGCCTACCCCCTGCATACATCCTGAATCCTCCTCTCCTGGGTCCTCCAGCTGAAATAGCTGTAACCAATGGACCTGCTGTCCAGAAACTGTATCAACAAAGACACCTTTGTAGAAGAAGTACCTATACAAACATCTCCATGCCCTATCATGATGATCAAGAGGGAGAAAAGGTCTCGCCCCATAGGACAAGTACCTACAGGCCCACTCCAAACCAACCCAAGGTGAAGTGTGTGGCTCTCTAGCGCAACCTGGGTCGTCATGTAGTGAAACATCCTACTAACCAAAGTTAACTCCCGGTTCCCATGGAAAACTTGGAAGTTTATCACTTCCAGTCTCCGCTAGTTGCTCCTGTGTCAGACTGATCACTGTCGAAATCCCTCTGTACTCATCTGTCGTCACCTAGTCTATGATGCTCACCATCACGCACCAAGTGTCAACTGTCTGTCCAACACGATCCACCTCTGACCTGTTGTATGCCGTAAAAGTACTCCTGTCATGTAGTCTCGGCCTACTCACTCTCCATGCCCTCAGCCACGACCTATCCCTCCTCATGTTGTTGTCTATGATAAAAGTGTCAGGACAGGCTAATAGAAACATCTGCAGCTGACTGTAGGACTGGGAGGTGTCACATGCTTTGGTCAATCCCAAGGATTCGACCAGAAGCTCGTCCATCGGTATCCATGATAGATGCTCTCCTGTGGTCATCACCGAATCCCAACCATCTAGTACAACCAAAAGTAAGCCCTCCGACTGCTGGTCAACCAACCTCCATCTCTCCTCTCCCATGCAACTGCTGAAATGGTGAAGGTGATCTCCCATAACTATGTGTTGTGGCAGATGAGTGACATCTACATACTCCCCTAAGTGTGTCTCATCCCTGTAAGGCACTATACTCCTCTGAATGCCACCATACATCTCGGCATGACTCTGTGAGCTATCCCTCGTCACCATATGCTCCGGCATACTCATGTCGTCTCCCACAGACTCATGCTGCATCATAGATCCGAAGCATACTACTGGATCAACCTCTACATGGAGGTCAACCGCTCTCAGAACACAAATGGAAGTGTCCTCCATCAACTAGGGCTCCTCTGCTAGATCACCAACATCCTCTAGCAACGTGACTGAATGATACATCGGGGTGTCCACCACGATAGGTGAAGTGAACCTCTAACGAATCTCCTCAAGGAGCTCCTCTGATCTGGACTCTGATTCTTGAAGGGTTGTCTGTGTGCCTCTCAAGAATCCTCGAGTTCTCTCCAACTCCTGAATGAGTCGGTCCATCTCCAACTCCTGCTCCCTCAGAGCCTCGTGATACATCTCACCAACCCTCAACAGGTAATCTCTGTCAGCCAACAACTGATGGTAGTCGGTCCTCATCATAGATACTCTCTCCCTGAGAGTATGAAAATCATCCATGGCAATCCCCTCATCTGAACTACCATGTGCCACTGATGCTCTCCAGCAGTAATCTGCCATCACTGCATGCATGTCATCAATGCGTCTAGTGGTTGCCATGATCATAGCCTCACTAACTCTCAACTGTGCTACTAAGTGGTGTGACTCTTGATCATGGTCATGTTGAGGTGCCATCTCCGACCCCTCACTGCTAGTGTCAATCCTGCTAGTGTCAACTCTGGAATCCCCAAAAACACCCTCTGCATAAGATAACGTGTTGAACTGTCTACTGTCTACTGTGTTGTTGGGTACTCCTGTATGCCACTGCACCCCATCACTAGATGTTATCTCCCTCTGAATCACACTGTATCCTGTATGGGCAGCTGTATCCTCCTATGCACTCAACCTGCTACTATTATCTGTGCCTGGATCCCATGTATCCAGACACGTGCTATGGTTATCCTGACTGCTGAAGAGTGCATCCTCATTGATGCAGGTCGATCCTGGAAGTAAGTGCTCCATCAACCTGTCAGCATCCACAATCTGCTCAACTAATGGAGTCTCCAAAAGATGTCACTCTCATGTTGACCTATAAGTGTAGGATCAACTACTTGCACGTCCTGTGTCTCCTCCTGGATCTGTGGATCCATGTGTCCATGGTGTGGATCCCTCACACAAGGCTCCTCCATCATATCTGACATGCTACTGATATCCTCCTGTGATGTGGCTATCATGGATGTCTGAAAAGACGACAGATGTGTCACGGCCATCAAAGGAAGTTGGCCATCTGTAGGTGCTAACACGTGTGAGTCCTCATTAGTGTCACCACTCTGCTGGAGCGTAAGGTCATCAATGGTATGTGATATGTCTGTTGAGACACTGGTGCTATTGTCATGTCCATCCGACTGTCTATCCACTACACAAGGGTCATCATCCTCCTCAAGCGTGCTAGTAGCATCATCCTCTGTACAAGAGTCACTATCACTAGCCTCTGTGCAAGAGTCACTATCATCCTCAGACTGTCCCAAATCATCATCCATCGCTCCATCCTCACACATGTCATCATCACTGTCATAGTGTGCCTCAATAGTGTGCTTTTGGTCCTTACCCCTGCACCTATGATCTGGTTCCCACGGCCCCTTACAATAGTGGCAAGGTTGTGTGCTCCTAATGGGTGTGGGGTTTCTTTGTTCTTCCCACCATCTAGCTGCTTCTTTTCTCTTTTTATCTGCTATGATGATCCCATGTAAAATATCCTCTTCGCTCCAATGGGGATTTCTATAGGCTGCATACTGTGGGAAGGTTATTATAGCCCTAGTTTCCTCGCTAAGGCCATGATAAATGATCTCCAAACACGATATCTCAAGGCACATCCTATCTATCTCTCCTTATGGCTCTGTGTGTATGTGCTAATTCCCACTGGCTGACAGGAATCTAAGCTTTGATACCACTGTAATGATCCCAAGCCATTATGCCAGGACCATCACTGTTTTGGTGTCGTTTTAAACTTTTTCTGGTTGTGGTATTTCGTCAAACACTTTGCTTACAGTTACTCTTAGGGTTTTACTGATGTGTTTATATGTGTGTATGCAACTATAAACAAGAAGATCTAACCATGGAACATACCTCAACCATATGCAATATGATAGACAAGCCAAAACATCTCAAATATGATTTTATTCATGAAATAAAGGAACCTGCTACAATGAAGATGTCGATCTGGAATGCTCAACAAATGGCTCCAAGATAGAAGTATGAGCTGCTACAAAAAGCTCCTGACAATACCAAATAAGTCTCCCAAGGCTGGATAATAGATGAAGACCAATACCAAGGTAGATCTGGTCGTATGAAGTGCAAAATCCCTAACTAGATGATGCCACATCCTGCAGGAATGCTGAAGCTCCTCAACAATTCGGCCTTGCTGCCAAATGTGTCCAATCACCCCAAGAAAGATGCCAAACAGTAGATCGGGTGATGGCAAGAACAACCCAGGTGCCCGAATCTCCAAGATCCCCCTCAAACCCTATGGATCTTAACCTCCTCCAATGTATGGTGCACCCTCCTGGATGGTTGAAACCCTAATAATTCGGCCTCTCTCGTAGAGACCTCCAACTGCTCCACCAATCCACTAGAACGATAGATCGGGGCACGAAAATGAAAACCCAAGTGCTCAACTAGGCAAAATACCTGCTAGATCCTTAGATCTAGCTACCCTCCAAATAATGGTGCGCCCTCCTCTTGGGAAATCGTCCCACTGTCAATACAAATAACCCTGCCACCGAAATGCCTCCGAAAACCACCAAGAATGATGCTAAGACACCTACAAGGAAAACCCAATACCTGGAATTCCCGAAATCACTTCTCCTCAGCTAGGACGAATCCTCCCTCAATGAATGGTGCACCCCTCTTGCTGGAAACCCTAGCTGGTGCGCCCTCTCTCTCTTTGCCCCTGCAACTGATGTAGAATCCTCCTGTAACTAAGTAGATCTGGAACTAGAATGGTATGGGAGAGTATTGCATCTCTAAGACCAAGCTTGGGACAAGCGAGGAGGAATCTTTCACCACTGAATCATCCTCTAGGGTTTGTTAAGTCAAAACCCTCAAAACCCCCAATGTTGGGCTCACTAGCTAAAAGCCAGATATCAAAAGATGATCATACATGAATGAATGAGTAAAGGCCCTTGCCTTTCCTTTATACTTTTTGGCTCACCTTGTCCCTCCAAAGCGACTTTCATTTTATTAATATTTAATTAATTAATTAAATCACTTTAATTAATTAATTAACCTTTTTACCTCTGAAAAGATCCTTATCTCTCCTTGTGGCTTCCCTAGCCACTGAAAGTCACTTCTCACCATCCCATCCTGTAATGTTGCTTCTTTCGATTCCAATGAGCTATTACACTGAGAGGTTCCTCCAAGTAATGTGCCCAAAAGGACCTCTTCAGTGAATTTAATTGACTTATAGCCCAGAATAGTCAAAATCATGGAAATCGTCGAAATGCAACGGAACCAAAGCCAACCTGTGCGGAATGGCTCATAATGATGAAATATGATGAGCAATGCAAGATGGACCCCACAATGCCTCTCAATAACCCCTGTACTCGCTATAAGATCCATCTGGCTACTTTGGTCATCATAAACCTCTACACTGTGATGATGTCCCAAAGTGGGGACATTATAACGAGACCGTCCCCGGTCTATCAACTTTCGTTGTTTCCTTTAGTCCTCGTTTAAATGGCAAAGTTGGGTCAGTAAAAGGTGTCCTATTAAATCTAATTAATTTTAGGCCTATGGACTAGGTTAAATTGAGTTAAAATGCGTGTTAAGGCAAGATATTGCTTGCCAAAAAGTGTGTATTTGTACCAAAACCGAAATTTAAATGCTTCCCAAAGTGAAGTTCTTCACCATGAGATAAAGCTTGAACAGAAAGTAAAGAACTTGAACAATTGTAGAAATGAAAAGTAGATTGCCTTAAACCATTCACATGCCCATATTACTTGCAAAATGAAAGATAAATGCTTGAAAGATTATGAGTGAACTAGCAAGTAAAAGATAGATGAAACATAAAATAGATTCCTATGCCTCCATGGGCCTAAACTAGCATTAGTGTGTTGTACCTACTTCTAGATAATTTTAAGACATTTAAGCATAAGCATATTAGAAGTAAAACACTAAGCTAGCCATACGATTTTGGGGGTTGGTTTAGCCAATCTCACACCAAGGTGTAGGCAATAATTATAAGATAAATGCTTTGCAATAAAGAAACTAAACTAGACAAACCAATTAAAATGGCACAAGGTGGAGGCAAGCCTTCCTATTTTGTCCCAAAGAGGATTGGAAAATAATGGAATAGAAAACTAAATTAACCTAACCACACAACCTTGTCCTAATAACAAGTGGGGCAACAAATAAAAAATTGCAGAAATTCAAAGAATGATCCTAGCCTTACGATTTTGGGGCTTGGCTTAGCCAAACTCGCACCAAGATGTAGGCACTAATACAATTTACAATATACAGAAAATTAATGTTAGAATGCAAGCCTCAAGGGACTCCCGAGGGCTTGCTACAATGCTAGAAGGAAGAAACAGAGGTTGGGAAATGTTACCCAACCAAAAGGAGGGTTTCTTGTGTGTTTTATGGCTGAAATTTGGCAGCACTTCCCCTTGTACTGGCGCAAATCTATAGAAAACAGCAAGCTATTGCTCGCTGGAAATGCTGCAAAACACACAACAATGTTAAGAAAATTTATGTGCAAGTTTAATATGTGAAATGACCTATCCTAGAGTGTTAGCAATACCAAAATCCGAATATGAAATGGACAGAAAATGAAAGGAGAAAAGCTAAGAGGTTCAAGTAGGCTATGAAAGCAAGCTTCTAGCTCAAAGCTAGCCTTGCAAGCCCTTGAGATACCCTGCAACTATTGAAGCAAACTGTGAAATAAGAGCAAACGTGAGTGAAATAGACAAATAACACAAACTAATTTGTACTATCAACTATTCGACTCACTTAGATTAGCAACTACACTATTGCAAAACCTACCCAAGCAAACTAGTTTACTTGGGAAATCTACTCAATATCTCAAAAAATGCTCAAAGATACAACATCACCTCAAATAAATGAAAGTACCAAGACAAATCTTTTTTACTTCAAAGTCCTCCAAAGCCTTTTTCATTAACCAAGTAGGAAGTTGCAGCCACTGAATGCTACAAGTTCCTCTCCAAAATGAGAGCAAGAGTGAGTGAAAGCAAGGTGGAAAGATGAGAAATGTGAGGAGAGAATTTGGTAGCATAACAATAGCTCAAGAGATGGTGGTCAAATGAGGGTGAGATGGCTTTCATTTATACTTGGAGAGGCAAAGTGACCCCTCTTGGATGAGATCCAAGTGTCAAACACCAAGCTAAAGTGAAGATCTCAAGGAGAGGGGCACACCACTTAGGGTTTTGACAAGGATTGATGAGGTGGAAAGGGTGAGAGGGAGTGGGACATATCCAAATGGTGAGGTGGAAGGTTAGGAAGGGCGCACCTATGGAGAGAGGGGCCCACACTTCATAAAATTGCAATTTCTAAAGTTTCCACATGAAGGGGGGCACAAATCCCCTAGGGGGGCGAACTTGATGAAGTGAGTAATGAGTGAGGAGGGTGTGTAAAGGTTAGAAAGGGGTTTGGGTAGGCTAGAAAAGAGTTTAGTCATCATCTCCCACCATTACTTTACTCATTTAGCTCATAATTACAAAAAATGACATTTTTACTATGTCATGACTAGCAATTAAAATTGATGTTTTGACTGACTTGGACTCCCTATGGACAAACACCTAGCAAAAGTTGTCCAATTGAGCTTAAACTTGGTCCAAGGGTGTAGAAGGTGTCATTCCATTTCTTTTGAACACAAATACCCCTAGCAAAAGCCCGAGGACCTAGTTTTTACATTTTTTTTCAAAAATAATTAAAATTGCCCGACCTTGGGCAATTCTAATAAATTAAAAAAAAACTATCTAGACTCGACAGAACTCTGCAAAACTTTGAGAGATGTCTTACATGGTCATTTACAACATTCTTAAACACTAGCTACCAGAGGAGGAGACCATTAGAACGTCTTTCACCACTTTCGAGAAATTATTTCTGGGAGTGAAAAACTCAAGGGAAATTAATAAGGCTGGTTAGGCCAAATTAATAACCTGAGGAAAAAAAACACTCAGTGAAAGGGACTCCTCTAAAGATGAAGTCATAAGGTAACTGACCTAACTATGATCCATGCAGACCTATTACATTATTATCCCACACAGGGGAGCGGAAATTCCAATTACAAAAATACATGCTGAAGGCCAAAAATGCCTTGTAGAACCAGGAAATCTCTGACTTGGTAGCATCTGATGATGCGTATCTTCATGGTACATGGAGTTGACCCCCTAGTTGAATAGGTGGTCAACAGGGCACATAAACAGTTAGTGGGGATTGGAAGTGATGAACTTCCAAATTTGACATGGGATCTGGGAGTCCATTTGGTCAATAGTTTGTTTCATCTTATGAGGATCCAGGAGTGGAGGATCCAGTATGGATACTTTGAGCAGACAGTCGTGATCAGAGTAGAGCATCATCAGCCTGATGGTCCCTGTCAGAGACTAGCATGGGACCCTGGGATTACAAGGCTGGGCATTTCATTGACTGATGGAGACAAGTGGACCTTTGCAGGGGAAAGTCACTTTGATTTTCTATTGAGTTTCAGTATTGGGGAGAGCACGTCACAGGCTAGTGATTCGTTGAGGTCTTGTAGTACCTCACTATGGCAGCAGCATGTTCAGTCGGTGGGGTTGTGTTTTGTTTGGTATGGTCTGGTAGGACAGAATAATTTCAGGTTGAGGCCGTGTGTTATTGGAAGGAGACTCATGGTGTTGATATGTTACAGAACTATACTTCACAAGGCATTGCAGTTCACATCTTGATATGGAACCCAGGGATTGGAGTGCTTGGTAGTTCAGTGTTTGATGGAGTTGAGTTTCGAGTAGAGTGGTTGCTTGGGGAGTTGACTGAGATTCTTTGGCCATTGATCATTCTACTCATCATGAGCATTTGGATGTCATGCGTGGTGAGCACTTTGAGAGGCCCCATCTTGAGGGGAGTCAATTTTGTGTCACAAAGGTGGATATGGGACCCCGATATCATATGCAGATTGATTCAGTTATTGCTTGAGGACAAGCAATATTCCAGCAGGGAGGACTGTAATGTCCCCATTTTTGGACATTATTACATTACAGAGTGTTATGCCTACCAGAGTAGCCAGATAGGGGTGACAGAGAGTTCGGGAGATATTGAAGGGTTTTATTGGGCCCGACTTGCATCTTTCATCATCAGGATCCATTCTGCACATCTTGGCTTTGGTTTCGTTGCATTCCGACAATTTCTGTAATTTTGAGTTATTATGGGTCATATCTTAATTAAATTCACTAAGAAGGTCATAATGGGCATATTACTTGGAGAAACCTCTTTGTGTAATTACTCATCGGAATCGGGAGGAAGCGCATTACAGGATAAGATGATGAGAAGTGACTTTCAGAGGCCGGAGAAGCCATAAGGATGGATAAATCACTTTTTAGAGATAAAATGGTTAATTAATTAATTAATTAAGTGATTTAATCAAGGAATAATAAAATAAAGTAAAAGTCACTTGGAGGGAAAAGGTCAATAGCGAATTAGGGTTTCGTGAATCTATAAAAAAAGGGTAAAGCAACCTAATTCAGAATTACGTTATGATTTGATGTTGAGAGAGTTTCCAAAGGAGGAGAATTAACCTTTCGTTGTTTTGTGGATTTCTAGAGGAAACCACCACCATTGATCGGTTTCGGTGTTGATAGACACACCCTAGCCTATCAGAGATACCATCCAGATATTTCACCGTGCTATTCATGAGTATCTAGTTTGCAGTGTTTGCGCAACTCAGGCAGTGAGGGCGCAAGGGTTAGAGAGGGTTTGGTGTAGCTGCATCAGGACAGCGATTATCTTGCAGATCCCTTCCGACCCAGTTGAGGACTTGCCAGGGCACATCTTTTGGGCCACTAGTCATCATATTTTGAGCGTGGAATCTCTCAGAGCACAGCAGACAGCCAGATAGTGCGCAGCTCTTGAGGAGGGGCATTTGGGGTTCCAGAGGGAGTTATGGATTAGATCAAAGAAAACCCTCCGGACCCAGTTCATCATTGGTCAGGGCGCACATTTTGAGCCATATAGCAGCAGATTTTGTCGGTGGAATCATTAGGGCGCACTCATTGAGCCCAAGAGGTGCGCAACCCACTAGGGGATGACATCCAGAGCTTTTGGCATCCGATCTTCAGTCCGTCAGTCATCAGTAGTAGCCTAGAGGCTAGGGAGCTCCTTTTGGGACAGTTTATAGGCGATTCTAACAAGTATAGCCATCACGGTGAGTTTTCCAAAGTTGCAGCAGTTGTCGTGAGTTTTTGGAACTGCATTTTTTTGTTGATCTATCCGTGCATGTGCAAATCTGCCTTCATCTTCTGATCAAGGGTATTTTATATTAGTTGCTTGTATTCCAGTGACGATCCACGAGATCTAGCTAACAATTTCATCTGCTTTCCGCATATTTGTTGTTGCTGCTTGGAAATGGATTCTTCACGTTCTTTCCTTGTGCACGTCCCTTGCATGTGCCTTCATGATTCACTTGGATCTCTGGCAAACCTGTCACCATCTTGCTCACGATCGGTAATGCTTTGTAATGTATGTGAGCAAATCTTCTATGTCATAGCTCACTCGGAATAACTGTGTTGTGTACTAATGTTGAATTTGAATGTCCCTTCAATTTGTATAGACATCCTTCTTGAACACCAATCACCACAGCATCATCAATAGACTTTCCTCTTGGCCACATGAGAACTTCACCATCAATGAAAGCAACTCTAAATCCTTTCTCATCCAAAGCTGAGATAGAAAGGAGATTCTTTTTCAAACCAAGTACATACAAAACATCCTTCATCTTCATAGGCTTTCCAGAATCTAATCTATAAGAAGCTTCTCCTACTCCTTTAATGAGATACTGATAGTCATCACCGAGCTTCACCTTGTGAGGTTAATCCTTCTGAACTAATTCTGAGAAAGAATCCTTGTAACCTGTCATGTGCTTAGAAGCACCACTATCAATAAGCCATGTGTCACTTCCATGAGTAATTGTTCCTCTAAGAGTTGATATCAATACATATTCTTTGCTTGAATCATCTTCTTTGGCTCTCTTTTGATCAGGTTCATCGTCTTCTGCAGCATGAGCATGATGTCTTTTATACTTTCCTTTTCTGACCTGATCTTTTGAGTGGGCACAGTTTATTGCAATGTGTCCCATCTTTTGCCAGATGTAGCATCTGTAACTTGAGTAATCCTTTTGAAACTTTTGTGTCTTTTGTGACCCTTGAAACTTTTTGTGTGAGTGAACCTCTTTCTTGCTCTTTCCTTTTCTTGCATGTGCTGCTAGAGCTTGATTTTCATCATCGCTTAGTTTCTCTTCTCTTGCTGCCAATCTAGCTTCTTCCTGAGTGCAATCCTCCCATAATATGCTAAACCTTGTTAGCTTTCTTCTTGAACATATTCCCTAAATGAATGATTCCCAAGATCTTGAAAGACCATTCAATGTAGTCATCATCGGTTCAGCTTCTTCAACTGTGTCTCCAATGGCTTCAAGTTGTTCTCTAATTCGAGACACCCTTGTTAAGTAGGATTGAATGGTTTCTGAACTCTGCATCTTCACACTCTTGAGTTGTGTCCACAATGTCATCTTCTAATTGATATTCTTGCCTTCATATAATCGGGATAGGGCATCAAACATTTGCTTGAGAGTTGTCAATGATGAGACATGAGGGATCAAATGATCCCTGATAGAATCAGCAATGATTCTCTTTGCCTTGACAAGATTCTTCTTGTACTTTGCCTTGGCCACATCTTCCTCTGGTTCTAGAACTTCTTCTTTGACGAAACCTTCTAGATCATTCTCTTCTAGAATGACCATTACTCTATACTTCCATGCTCGGAAGTTATCAGCACCCTCAATCTTCTCATCAAGCTTAGTGTTGGAAGTCATCTTGCCCTAGGACGAAAATATGATAAGAAAATAAAAAAATTTCAAAGAAAGGTTTTGAACTTACCAAAGAGTGTGCTAAGCCAAGGTAATCTGCTCCAACTTTAGTCTGCAGCTGCCTAGATGTCTTGATCTAGGGTTTCATGAAGAAACCCTAATTTTTCAACTTGAGATTTTTGGAATTCTGATCCAAGGGAAAGATGCACCCTCCTTAGGCGAGCTCCTTGATGGCTTTATTTTGACCAACGTCCTTCAGAAAGAGGGTGACATCATCACCTAGGGTTTTATGCAAAAACCCTAATTTTCAGAAACTCTGAAAACTGTAAAACTCGTCCAAGGAAAAGATGCACTAGGGTTAGGAGAGTCTTCCTATGGTCTTGTTTTCCCCAGCGAGTTCCTCTAGACTGTGAGAATGGCTTCTTTCAAACCCGCTCTGATACCATGTTAAAATTTCGCTTAAGCAGTGAAGTGTATTCAATATTCTTTAACTTTTAACAATTAGAACAATAACTGCATACATAAAGATCACTGAAAGAAAGACATCCCTAGTATACACAAGATTTATCCTGGGAAACCCTCTTGGGGGAGAAAACCAAGCAAAGCTTCTTCAATATAGATTCGTCAACAAGTACAATGTCTCTCTCCAAGAGAGATCTCACAAAACAGAAGATAACCAGAAGATAGACCAGAAACCCTAACCAGAATTGGGTAGCACACCACTAGACCAAGATAGACCTCCAACAGATAACCGAAACCCTCCACGAAAACAACCTTACTTTGTAGTTGCGTCTCCTCCTAAGACTTGTGCACTTTTCCTTGAGAGAGAGAACTTGCGTTGTATATGTTCTCCAAATGAGGCACCTAGCCTCTTAGAAATACAAGTTGAGCCACCCTGTAATTAGGTCAGGTTCGACTTGTACAAACGACACTTTCTAATTTACATTTTACTTTTACAAAGGCACAATAGGGTCGACTTTACAAATACAACATAATATTATTCTTTTAGGGTTTTGACTTGGTCTAATACAATACAGATATAATAAGAATATCTTCCGATGCTACTCAAACTTCAATAGCACTCACCAAGCAATTAGAAACTTATGAAGGAGGGCCACAATCTGAGCTCAGAATCACATTGTTGAGCACAGATGTCTAAAATCACGCAGATCGTTTGGGAGAAGCCAAGCTAGGGAATGGTGTTGCAACAAAGAAAATGCACCCACACAACAGATGGTGTGCAAAAAAATACACTAGGACATAGGTTTTGCTAAAACAAATCAAGTAGTGAGGAGGTTGAGGTCAAGCTTCATAGGGTCGCAATCTAATCTGTTAGAGGAAACTTGAGGAGGAGGGAGAACATAACAAGTGAATAGTTCTACCACAGACAGTGCCTACAAGCCACCTTCAAAAAAAGACATTGAAACACGTGCATATGAGGAAAGGTAGGGCATGTGTTGTTGGACTGAGAAACAAAAAAGCATGCTAGGGAGGAGAGTTGGTGTTCATGTACAGACCACACTGAGTTGAAAAGAGTGCTTGAAAAACAGGTTTACCAAGTCTTTGAAGAAGAGGTTTAAGGTGCCCTTGAGGGCCCTCACCTCAAAAAATTTCAAAAAAAATCCCAACATCAACAATATGCACAATCATATCAAGTTCACACTGAGCAATATTTTCCTATGAAGGAAAATAATTAAAAAGTAGTAAATACTTGACTATTAACAAATGTGTCCTCAACCAAACTCTCAATGGAGGCCTCCTGTTTGGAATGGATTCTCCAAGAAATCAGACAAGGATTCAAAATCCTCTTAAAAGTGATGAAGCAAAATAACTTCTGCAAACGAGCTTAAAGCACAAGCAATTAGAGCTAGGGAGTCTTAATCCCTCAACTCTAATCAGTGTTGCAGCGAGCGTCCCCCCCCCCGCTCTTAGGCCTAGAACCGTGCTCCAAGCGGGAGTGTCCAGGGAGTGCGCCTCGGGCAATTTTGGGACGCTCCCTACCCTTTTGGGAGCGTCGTGCTCCCTAAGACTCTCCCGTAACATGGGAGCGCACTCCCTGAACACTCAATGGGCACTCCCTAGGCGCTCCTTGGACACTCCCTAATGGTAATGTTAAATTCTTAAAGTAAAAGTGGCATTTCCTTTATCTTTCATTTTTAAAAGTGGCATTTCCTTTATCTTGGCATTTCCTTTATCTTTCATTTTTAAAAGTGGCATTTCCTTTATCTTCATTTTTATCCTTTTACTTAAACTTTTAACATTACCATTAATTGTTTCAAGATGTGTGAGAGTGGTTCCAACCTCATTGGACTTCATATGGAGAAAGTAGAATTTTAGGTCCCATTCAAAATTCAGCAGACTTAACGGTTTTTAGGATTTCAAGATTGGCAGGATTACAACGTTTCCACTAGATTCTACCATGTATGAGGGTATGGAATCGGCATTTAATCAAGACCACCAAGCCCTCCATATACCCCAATGTTGGTGGTGTTGATTGTTAAACTCCTTTGTCATGGCCTTAGCAAAAATGTACCCTTCACTCAAACCAAAATCATTGATTAGGCATGTTAAGCTTTTTGTACCATATTTTAAGGCTAGGATTAGGTAGTTTCATCAAAATTGGGTGGTGTCGACTGATGTCCCTAGAGGATCGAGGTAGAAGCAAAGGCTAGACAAGAGGCAAAGGATGAAGGATGATACTAATGATGTGGATCCCAATATAAGCAATGGTGGAACATTGCTTGTTATTCATGTTTGTAATTTAAATGTTCTTGCTTGTTTATTCATAATGCTTTCTTTCAAAGATTCAATATAATCATTAATATACTATGGATGACATTTCAAACTTCATAATAATAGCACAAATATGCATGTTTTCATATATTTTGCAGCTAATTTGTCTTTTTTAATGTTTTTGTTGAATATAAACATAATATATATATAATAGACGCTCCCGGGACACTTTGCTCCCGAGGATTTTTGGAAAACGGTGCTCCCGCTCCATGCAACATTGACTCTAATACCATGTTGAAATTAGAAATGAGACATTGAGGATTAAAAGAGACTCCACGTAAGATTGCATAAGAAAACCCTTGACACGAATGTTTAGGTGGGGAGCCTTGTTACCCAAATATGCAATGAATATCAGAATGAATATTTCACAAGAGGTGAAAACCTCTTATATGTAGGTGTTACACCTAGACTAGCTATCCGTGAACCTAATAGGTGGGACCACTACAAGCACTCACGAGTCACTAACAACCAATGTACTGTACATTATTTGCACATACATAGCCACAATGGCACTACAAGGTGCCCAATAACAATCACAAGTCAAGATTACACATATTATCCCAACATTAATTACATACCATAGTATGGAAAGACTACTTAGTACTTAGGGAGTTTAACATGCTTCCTAACCACTTAAGCACTAGTTAGAGTGTTAAAGGTTTAAGCTATTATTAGGTTTCTTTTCAATTTACTAGATAACCATAGCATAGATAGGATCACTAAGAGAAACACAATCACAAGATACACAACATTTATCCTAGGAAACCCTCATGGGGGAGAAAACCCAGCAAAAACTTCCTTAATATAGATAGCCAATACAATGCCAAGACAATAAACCAAAACCCTAGAGAATATCCAACACTGAGCAATGTGCCTCTCTCTTCCTTCTTCTCCCAACTGCAGCTACCAAACTTGCGCACTGGATGAGCGAATGAGTGAGTGAGATAATCAGGCGTTGGCTTCCTTTATTTACACAAACTGGCAAGCGCTAGAAAGGTGTCTCTTCACTGGGCAGGGCCGACTTGTCTTCTTAGTGGTTGAAACCACTTTAATTAGCCTGGGGGCCGACTTCTCAATTTGCACAATATATTTAGGGTTTGACCAATCCACAAAAGGGGATTGATCTAATGAATAATAACTCAATAATAAATAGAATACTCTTTGCAGTTACAATATTTCAACACTCCCCCTTAACAAGAAGGGTATTCTACAACATCATCAGGAGAGAGAGACGAAAGCAACATCAATAGCATCTGGAACACTGACTGGCATATCTATAAATCATCGGAAGTTTTTCTTCATCATCAATATCATCATCCACAACGGGGAGCTGGAATGGCATCATCATCATCTGCATCAACATGGATTAGTATAACACTAATACATCATCATCGTTAATAACAACACAAGGCTGATACAACATCAACAACAACAGCATCACAGCATGAAGTTTGGAGCATCATCAACATTAGCACTAGGCTAGAAATCTTCAACACGAAGCTGGCATCTCAACAACATCAGCACGAAGCTAGAAATATTCAGCACGAGGCTGGCATCACAACAACATCAACACAAAGCTGGAAATCTTTAGCACAAAGCTAGAAATCTTCAGCAACATCAGCACGAAGCTAGAAATCTTCAGCACAAGGCTGGCATCACAACAACATCAGCACGAAGATGGAAATCTTTAGCATGAGGCTGGCATCACAACAACATCAGCACGAACCTAGAAATCTTCAACACGAGGTTGGCATCACAACAACATCAGCACGAAGCTGGAAATCTTCAGCACAAGGATGGCATCAACACTACTCCCCCTTTCGAGGGAGGTCCTTCCGAACTACACCAAGCTTATCTCGAAAGTGCTCAAACTTTACACGAGAGAGAGGCTTGGTCAACACATCTGCAACCTGTTCATTCGTGCTAACATACCGGAGCTTTATGGCTCCTCTCTGCACCATATCACGGATGTAATGATATCGAATTTCTATGTGTTTTGACTTGTCATGGAACATAGGGTTCTCTATCATCTTTATGCAACTCTGGTTATCACATAGAATCACGGTTGCTTCCATCTCCAGATCGAATAGACCTTTCAACAACTTTCGAAGCCATGTGGCTTCACAATTGGAGGAACATGCAACAATGTATTCTGCTTCTGTTGTGCTGAGAGCAATACTTGATTGCTTCCTACTCTGCCATGAGATCATGGCTGACCCCAGATTAAAACAACATCCTGAAGTGCTCTTTCTATCAGAGACACTTCCAGCCCAATCTAAATAGGTATTGTTATCCCCCACTTTCAGGGATAGCTAGGAGATCATGTCTCGAGGCCCACAGGTCCTAGACATGGAGAACCGAGAGCAAGATTGACTTTAGCATGGCCCTGGAGAGCCCACCTTTTCTTTCTTCTAGCATCTTTATCTTGTCAGCAGCAGTAGCATCTATCACCATCGGCTTGGTCCTGTGTCAGAGAAGGTTCTTGCTCCATGTGGTAATTAGTCTGGGTATCATGGTATGTGTCACTTTGATCATCAAAACCATTGAATGTATGCATTTGATTCCTTTTATTTCTAACAACTGCTTGGATCTTACACTTGCCCACTTGACCATCTTTGGGGGGATTGACAAAGTGCCCTAGCAAGCCTGTGTCTGTAGGTTTTGGTTTGCCACTGGGGGGAATTTATGAGAAGCCATCGTCCGCTCTCATCATAGCATCACTTTTCCATCTTATTTCCTGCTCACCTATCCCATTCCACTTGTCCAGACATTGGGTTGACCTATTTTCAGGATTGCACCTTATCTCGTGGGAAGAAGGGGCTAAAGGCCCAGAAGGTAAAAGCAAGCTGGTAAAAGATAAAAGCCTAAAAATAAAACCTCGAGATGCTTCGCCCAGGGATCCCCGAGAAAGAAATAAAAAGCTTCTCAGCAAGAAACAAGAGGGACCCAAAAAAATAATAAAACAAAGCCTAACCAGAGGATAGGGTGTCTCATCACGAGCAAGCCTATTAGGTCCATGGGTATCTAACAGTATGACATTGCCATTAGCTAGTCACCACGCCAAGGCAGTGACTCTTGGTTGCATGGCCAAGGGAAAGGGGGTCTCATCACAAGCCAACCTTCTCATTTCTATGAAAATACGTGTGGGTAACGCTGTCACCACTGRTCACCATGCCAGGGCAGTGTCCCCTGATTAGCTCTTGAACAAAAAAGCAATAAAAGATAAAAGAATAAAAGAATGAAGAATAAAAGGCAAGAATGGGCTTGGAAAAAATGCATCCATGACARGTACAACTCRCCTTCTACAAAGGCACCCACAGGTGACATTTTTTGCATCCTTAGCCCACACTRCAGCCACATGTTTGGACATCCCCTGACCAYATCACCCACTTACATGGCTTGGAWGARGTTTCTTCCGGGAACTTTCCTTCTTCTGTGGACACTAGCCCAATAGGACACCTTGTCTTTTTCTCCAGACTTGTATTGTAGGCTTGTGTAACGTCTTTGAGTTGTTAACTGATGTATTAGGGATTTTATGCACATGTTTAATAATATTGATGATGAGATGTGATTGACATTGCTATGATCCTTGTGACTGATGAGCCAATGGAGGGCGTAGCTTTTGATGTGTAGGACCATGCCTAACGGACAGGTACCATTTTGGACCGGTACACATGGGGAGATGATCAGTTCGGACCTCCATGGGGCTGAAGAGCCCACCAGGTGGATGTTGAGACCCCATCAGGGGGTAGAGACAGGATAGAGATGGATCAGGGGCTTTGCACCGGAGAAGAAGAGGACATTCCACCAGAGGCACCCCGGCACAGCTTGACCTAGGGGGGTTGAGCCCTTTTCAATGGAACGTTGGCCTTGGAAGGCCTGGGACTTCACCCTTGATGACCATGATGTCATCCAACCTATTGGACGTCTTGGGAGGCAGACTGGGCAGTAGTGGCACGTGTGGCAGGTTGGAGAAGCCCAAGGAGGGCTAACATTTTGCTCCAGGATGCTTCATTTGCCCTAGAAGGGGCTAACGTCCCCCTTAGAGGGGATTTTTATCTCTTTTTAGCTTGATTAGAGTTTTAATTTGACAATTTAATGTAAAAACAGTATGATTTGATATTTTGGCCTTGTCGACCTTTTACATGACCTAAAATGTAAAATTAGGTCATGGAATGGTATAAATGAGGGATTTTTACCTTCATTTTGAGGGGAACAACTTACTCACTCCATAAGGAGGTCTGAAATTTGCACCGTATCTTGGGTTATTGGCTAATTTGGTGATGCGCACTTGTTGAAGGAGGACTATTTTGGCATGTTTTGGCTTCTCTCTTAATGGAAGGTGTTACAACTAGGGTTTGCATTGCTTATTCTTGGTGAATTGTAAGTATTTTTCTGCAAAACTTCTTGAATGAATGGTTGTAGCTTAATTTCTTACATATGTTTATAATTTTTGCTGAACAAAACCCTAGGTGACAAGCACACAAGTAGGTCCTTGTCTCATGTCCCCATTGAGAGAGATTTTTCAGCCATTGTTGAGGAAAGAAAGAGCCTAGCCATAGCTACACTCCTATTTCTTCTTCCCTTTTGCTAGTTGTACCTCTTAGAAGCTGAGAAGAAGGAGACGCCTTGAACCCTAGGGTTTCTACACTTTGGGGCCAATTTTTCTAGGGTTTGCTAGTAAAGCCTTACTGCTGCAACACTTTGTCTTATCAAACCCTCTTGTCTCACTTTATCTTTCATGCTAGCCGTTCTTGCCATTGAGCTAAGAAAGGAGGAGATATCACCAAGGCCTAGTTCATCTACACTGAAGTGAATCTCTCTCCTAGGGTTTTAGACTTTGGGGCTTTGCTTCAGCAACACCTCAAAGTCCTTCCCTCTAGTCCTTAGTCGTTGCCTCCTTTAGCTCCTGCGTCTTCCACTTTTTGACTCCATTAACCCTAAGGCACTGATCTAGAGAGACCTCATGCACTGAAGTGACCTTTATCACAAACAACTCTCAAAACTCTTTAAATCAAACCCTAACTACTAACCCTAGCCTAAGAACTAACCTAACTAACCTATTGCTGTCGTCATCCTTGGCCATTATATCATTTGTGCAGCAAACGTTTTACTTTATAAGCAAATTGAATGGTAATTTAAGGCATTTATTGAATGAAGTGTTGATTGGTTACATTGAATGCCATATTGTTCCAATATTTATTGGTGAAGTGATATAATTTTCATTGCTATTGATAAACATTGACTTCGTCAACATTTATTGCTAAATTGCTTATATGATATTTAGATAGTCATCTATATATGAAGTACTAACCCATTGAAATAGCTTGCATATATTATTTGTTGTTGCTTCGTCCCGAGTAGGTATATCTTTGGGGGTTTTACTTTATCATTGGCCTTTGGCCGGACTATCTGCTCGGTGGTGACTTGTGAGGGGGAGAAATTTTATTATCCTTTTGCCTTCTCAAAACCCCAGGTCACCGGGGACGTCTCCCCTGGGCCTTACCACCCTAAACAGAGAGAACCATCCCATTCTGGTGACATTGGGTGGGATTGGTTCCAATTATGCCAGTTTGCCTCTCCAATCTCTAGCCTTTTATCCTTGCTACAAATTGTGCGATAACAGGTATAACCACTTAGTCTGAAGTCATGATCTCCATTATAACTGAGACCAAAATCTAATGTACCATTAAGGTACCTCATCACATGTTTTGCAACAACCAGGGGAACACGTCTAGGCTCTACCAGAAATTGACTCAAGGTGTTCATAGAAAAACATATGTTTGGCCCGGTGTTCGTCAGATACATCAACGATCCAATGATTTGTCTGTACAACGTAGCATCAATCAATTCTGAGGAAGTGTCAACCAGGAGCTTCATCTTTGTTTCCATGGGTGTATTCATGGATTTGCACTCCAACATATCAAACCTCTTCAGTATTTCAACTGCATACTTCCCTTGGTTAAGGAAGATCTTCTTTGGGCTCTGCCAGACCTCAAGACCTAAGAAATAGTGCATTAGGCCAAGGTCTTTCATCTCAAATTCTGCAGCGAGCTTCTTCTTACAATCAATGATGAGCTTTTCTTCTTGAGTTAGAAATAAGTCGTCCACATACAACAGCAATATAACAGGTTCATCATTCGTAACCTTGAAGTAAAGGTTAGAATCTGCTTTACTCTTGGTAAAGCCCAAGCTCGTAAGAAAACTGTCAATTCTTCCATACCAAGCTCTAGGAACCTGTTTTAATCCATATAGAGTCTTCTTCAATCTGCATACATGAGTCATTCTATCTTCTACTTCAAATCCTTGAGGTTGTTCTATATACACTACTTCTTCAATGACACCATTTAAGAAAGTTGTTTTCACGTCCATCTGGTGTAACTTCCACTTCATCTTAGTTGCACGGGCTATGATGGTTTCGATTGAAGTGTATCTAGCTACAGGAGCAAACGTCTCTCAATAGTCAATGCCTTCCTTTTGAGAAAAGCCACGAGAAACAAACCTTGTTTTATATTTCTCAATACTTCCATCAGCAACATGTTTTATCTTGTATAGCCATTTGGAAGATACCACATCCTTGCTCTTCGGTCTGGGAACTATTTTCCATACATCATTCTTTATAATGGATTGGTATTCTTTTGTCATGGCATCTGCCCATTCTTTCTTCTGAATGGCTTCTTCAAAGAAAGTAGGCTCCTTCTCTAAGAGATCACACATCAAAGCCATATAACTAGAAAATGGCTTGGGTTTCTTGACTTGTCTCATGGTTCCTTCGGGGGCACCATACTTCTCTCCATCTTGAATAAGTTCCCTTGCCCAGGTTGGCTTTCTCTTATGGAAGATCGTCATCTGGGGAGGTTCTTGAGATTCTATTATGTCATGATCTTCTAAAATCTCCTCATCAGGGGAAGATATGACTTCCCTCACTGGTTCTGCAACTCTAGGAGCCACTTGTTCTTTTTCATATACTTCTTCAAGCTTGCATCTTCTTGATTTCTTGAGTGTTGCATCTTCATCAAAGGTTACATATCTACTGATTTCAATATGATGGTAACCTGGTATGTATATTCTGAAGGCCTTGGAGACCTCACAGTATCCAACGAATATTCCCTTCTTTCCTGAAGGGTCCAGCTTCGTTCTCTTCTCTTTTGGAACGTGTACAAAAACGAGACAGCGAAATATTTTGAGATGGCTTACTTCTACCTTCTTTCCGGAGAACATCTCTTCAGGGGTTTTGAAGCCAAGTGCACTATGGGACAATCTGTTATGTACATACACTGATGTTCTTGTTGCTTCTGCCCATAAGTGCATTGGAAGATCTTGATCATGGATCATAATCTTCACTACTTCCATTATAGTTTTGTTCTTTCTTTCTGCTACACCATTTTGTTGTGGATTGTAGGGAGTGGTGAGCTCCCTCTTGATCCCGGTATATTTACAAAAGTTTATAAACTCTTTTGAAGTGTATTCTCCTCCATTATCTGACCTGAGTATCTTGATCTTTCTTTCAGAGAGATTCTCTATCAAGGCTTTGAATTTCTTGAATTCCATGGTTTTTCCTTTGGGCCACATAAGAACTTCTCCATCTATGAAAGCAACTCTGAAGCCTTTCTTATCTAAAGTTGAGATAGAAAGTAAGTTCTTTGTCAAACCCGATACATATAGTACATCCTTCATCTTCATTGGGGTTTCCTGAATCAAGTTTGTAATTTGATTCTCCTACTCCTTTGATAGGGTACTGATAATCGTCTCCAAGTGTAACTTTCTGGGGAAAGTTCTTTTTTGTAAGGCAAGAGAGAATGTCTCTTTGACCTGTCATGTGCTTGGAAGCACCACTATCTATGAGCCAAGTGTCCTCACCAGGTGACACTGATCCTGAGAGGGAAGAGATTAAGACATAGTCTTCAATCTATTCTTTTATCATCTTTGTGGGCGGCTCTTCATCTTCAACTGTGTGGGCATGGTGCCTCTTGTTTCTCTTCTTGTATTCTTCTCTTCTAGCTAGACAGTTCTTAGCAATATGTCCCATCTTGTCACAATGGTAACATTGGTAGGATGAGAAATCTTTTTCTCTTCTTTGACCTTTCTGAAACTCATGGAATCTCCTTGGAGGGTGAGATTCTTTATGTATGAATTTGTTTGGGGGGTGAGACTCCTTATGTTGATGAGTTTCTTTCTGGAAGTAAGACCTCTTCCTTCCTCTTTTAGTTTGAGTAGCTAAGGCTTGATCTCCATCTCTTGATAGTATTGCTTCTCGATTAGCCACTGTTGCTTCTTCTTGAACGCATTCTTCCCAAAGATTGTCAAAGTGTAGTTTCTACTTTCTGGCACAAATAGTTTGGATGAATGCATCCCGAGGTCTTGTGAGACCATTAAGGGTTGTCATTATGAGTTCGTCTTCATCTAGAGTATCACCAATTGCTTCTAGTTGTTCCATGAATTGTGATATTCTAGAGAAATACTCTTGAACTGTTTCTCCTTTTTGCATCCTTGTACTTTTGAGTTGAGTTCTTAGATTCATCTTACGGTTGATGTTCTTTCCATCATACATCCTGGTTAGGGCATCAAACATTTATTTTGGAGTCTTCTTTGAAGCCACTTGGGGAATCAAGTGATCTTTAATGGAATCTGCAATGATTATTTTGGCCCTAACTATGTCCTTTTGGCGTTTTGCTTTAGCTACAGCATCAGTAGGTTCTAGTACATCTTCTTTAATGAATCTTGGTAGGTCATTCTCTTCAAGAATGAGTGCAATCCTATACTTCCAGGCACAGAAGTTTTCCACACCTTCTAGCTTGTCAACAAGCTTAGTGCTTGCAGACATCTTTACCTGGAGCTAGGAAAATGACAAAAAATTGAAAATGCTCAGAATTTAATTTTGAACTTACTAGGAGGTGAGCTTGGCTGAGGCGAGTAGCCTAGTGCAGTTAGATTTCAGAAAATCCAAATTTTGCCCCTTCAAACAGGACCAGCGGAATTTTGGACTAGTACTTCTAGTACTGGTTCTGGTTTCCTGGTTTTCTGGTACTTCTAGTTTTCTAGTAC
Source organism: Picea mariana (assembly GCA_032191745.1). Taxonomy (NCBI): domain Eukaryota; kingdom Viridiplantae; phylum Streptophyta; class Pinopsida; order Pinales; family Pinaceae; genus Picea; species Picea mariana. Next base: position 59,960 of record JASDQU010013315.1, read on the forward strand.
TAGTCAAAACTAGGGTTTGACTTTCCAGAGTATCTGACCAATGGTGCACTCAAGGTGCCAAACAGTTCCCTTGGCTAGGGCGCACTTTTCTAGATGGTTTTTAGGTTGATATTCCTCTTCAACAAAAAGCCCTAATTTTCTTGTATGGCAACAGTGGCGTTTTTCTTTATCCAGTGAAAGATGCTCTCTTAAGTTTAGCTCTGATACCATGTTAAGGTTTAAGCTATTATTAGGTTTCTTTTCAATTTACTAGATAACCATAGCATAGATAGGATCACTAAGAGAAACACAATCACAAGATACACAACATTTATCCTAGGAAACCCTCATGGGGGAGAAAACCCAGCAAAAACTTCCTTAATATAGATAGCCAATACAATGCCAAGACAATAAACCAAAACCCTAGAGAATATCCAACACTAAGCAATGTGCCTCTCTCTTCCTTCTTCTCCAAACTGCAGCTACCAAACTTGCGCACTGGATGAGCGAATGAGTGAGTGAGATAATGAAGCGTTGGCTTCCTTTATTTATACAAACTGGCAGGCACTGGAAAGGTGTCTCTTCACTGGGCACGGCCGACTTGTCTTCTTAGTGGTTAAAACCACTTTAATTAGCCTGGGGGCTGACTTCTCAATTTGCACAATATATTTAGGGTTTGACCAATCCACAAAAGGGGATTTGGTCAATTACAATGCCTGATATGATCAATCCACAAAAGGGGATTGATCTAATGAATAATAACTCAATAATAAATAGAATACTCTTTGCAGTTACAATATTTCAACATAGAGTTGGAAACATAGAAAGCATAGTACATACAATAGTCATTCCTAGTAAGCCCCAAGGGGTAGCTTCGTTGGTTCAACCCTTTCTGCTAAAGCGTAACTCCCAGGGAGATTGCAGGATCCATTCCCACCGAGTTTTGTGGGGCTACCAGCAGCTATTGCAGCTGGCAGTTAATGTCATCCTCCATCTGGAAAATTGGGAAGAGGGGAGGAAGCTGCAGGGCACTCACAACGTACCAACTTCCTCACTATAAACACTTAATACATGGGAGGGTGAGGGGAATTTGTTTCTCTGGATAAAAATAAATAGATAAATAAATAAATAAGTCAGTCCTGGTTAATTTAGGAATAGAAACAAACTAGATAAAAAACAGATGATGTTACAAGCAGGAATGTTTATTGGTCAAATCCATGACAAAAACCCAGTGTCTTGGCCCAAATGCAGATGACAGGTCTCCTTGCCTAATTGGAGATAAACAATTCTACTCAATCATTGGAGATGACGGTACCTCTTTGCCCAAAGGAGATGACAAGGAGACCTGCTCCTACTGCAAAAAAATCAAGAATTAACGTGCTATATCTCCCCTCTTAGGCAAATCTCAAAGAAGATAATAACCAATAGAGTGCTCAATATAGCTTGGTTACACAACCCTTGCAAATTGCACTCCTCATTTCTCTATAGGCCAACTACTTCCCTCAATGCCCTGCATGTGCCTGTCATGTGTTATTTGCTGATTGGACACAATTTAGGCCCCATTTTCTACCTTCTGATTGGCATCTAGGTTTTATGATATTAGAATAGTCCCAAGGGCTGTTGTGATCAGCTTAAGGATAAGATTGCACAGTTTCTTCTTGATTTCTTGACTTTTTGTGCTTATTTACACAAACTTGTTTTTGTTGGGGTATGATACTTATACACTTCAGTTGCCATGATCGTTAGATAACCTCAGATATCATATCCATTTATGTAGCCAGGCTCAGCCAGAAAAATAATACAAGGATAAAACTGATCTTTATCATTCTAAATACTTAAGAACCCAATACCTCTTTTAATCCATTTAAAAACGTATTGCATGCTATACTTAAAATATATGTGCACATGTGGCTCTGTAATGATGCTAGTGCAGGCACTTTCTTATCAATCTTCGTATTACATACTCCCAGTCCCCATTGACAAAACCACTCCAAGCAATACAAACATGTTAATGCCATTGAACAAAGAAACTTCACGGAGATTTGTGCATTCCATTCATTTATGCGAACAGCCTACATAGAGTGGATGTATGAAAAAATTTACTTTACTTCCTGAAGTAGTTTCGAAGTGTATCACAGAATATCATACCAGTTGATATGCAAAGTATATGAACATCAAGCTGGCACACTGATGTCAGGTACAAAATAGTGGGAACAAAGAACCTGTTTAAGAAAGAAGGGTTTTTTATGATCAAGATGAGATGTTGCGAGATGGGACAGTAAAGAATCTGCTGACTTCAAAAAAAAACATGATACTGAGCAAATGAATCTTCAATATACAGTAATTGTTGAAAATAACATAATGCATTAATTCAATTCGAAGAGATGACTGGAACTTGAGATGGATTGTGCTATAAGATTACTTCATTAGCGCACCAAAAAGTTAACAACATCAAAATTGATTTCTGTTTTTCATCGCAGCATGCACAAATATAAATAGGCAAGCATCAACAAAACAACAGAAAAAAGCAAAATAGAAAAACAGTGTATATGACATGTCACCCCCTCGCTAACAAGAATTGGGACTACCATTTGACATTCTCATGCTGAACATATGTCGTCTATTAATGCATCTACAAAAAGACTACCAATTCGTAAAACTAAGACCTTTTTACTGCAACCTTGTGCCAGAAAACTAACTAATTGACGATCTGGGGACAGGAGTGAGGTTGCAAGAGATCGCTGTCAACAGAAAATCAATATAATTGTATTATTCCAAGCAGATACTGCTGGCATAACTAATCTTTTCCAGTAGCACGACTTTTTCCTACTGCATCCTTAGTATTTCTATAAAAATTGATGGTCTGTGTTTGCCACAATACCATGAGGTTTTTATAGTTGTAGAAAGAATTCCAAGATGTCATTTATGTGGCATCTACAAGTTTTTTAATGGGCATGTGAGGATAATATGGGAATGGAAATGATTGTAGACAATGAATGGAAACTACGAGGAGTAAGATGCATATCAGGCCATTATCAGCAAGCATAGTTTTGGGTCAGGAATATCAGAAAAAATATCCCTCCAAGTGCACAAAAACATCTAAGCTGTTATCACACAGTCCAATGAGCCTGTGTAGTTTGAATAAACGTTTTCGACCTTTATTTTTCACAAAAGACGGAATTTACTTGTGAAAGGAAGCTAAGGGCTTTTTACAATATTTTTAATGCCAAATAATATGTTATGTTTTAAATGACTTACATGGATTCATCGTCAGGGTGGGCAATGATCAGCAACACAGACTTTTTCCGTCTCTTCTCATCTGTTAACAACAATAACTATTATAGCATGCTTTAAAATCCCTTCTATTTCCATTGCAAACACTGAAAAATCTTACCATTGGCATCTCCATCTAACAAGAACGGGGTCTTGGATTTCGACTCTGTATACGGTCCCACGATTAGTTTGAACAGGGAAGCCATCCAGAGAAAAGCCAGGGAAGCCATAACACAAATCGCCACCATTACTGTCATCATTTTTGTCTCATGTGTCAAAATAAACCTGTTATGTATAAATGGCTCTATCTGTGAATGGAGAGAATATTCATAATCACGAAAATTATTCCCAGGCGTTGTTTTTAAATTAAGAAGAGCGAGAGAATTCGGTGCCCCTACCTTATTAATGAAAAATAAAATCGTTAAAAATTTATTGAAAAAATTGTGGAAATAATATTTTTATAAAAAGATGAAAGAATATTTGTAGATCCATTTTAACTTCAACTGAGCTCTTAATTTGTAAACCTTCTTTTAAAGTGCAAAATTTGAGGAAAGGGTTGGTACCGATTATATCCCTCAATGTGTAAACCTTCTTTTAAAGTGCAAAACTTGAGGAAAGGATAGATTCATCTTAACTTCAAATGTATCATGAGGCCATAGGGATTAAATCCCTCAACATGTAAACGTCTTTTTAGAGTGCAAAACTAGAGGAAAGGTTTACACCTCGAGGGATTTGATCCCTCTAGCCTCGTGATAGATCCCAAAATAAGATGGATCTGCATGAACCTTAAATTTTTAGATGATCATCATTATGAATATGTGTGTGTGTGTGTGTTTTAGATGAACTTGATCCTTTGAAATTTACTAAGTATCATCTAAAATCAATTTGTCAATGAGAAAATCAATTTAATCTCATAAATTAAACAAAACATTACTAAATTTACATCATTATGAATCCTAACAATAACAAAGTAACAATGTTTAGCGACGAAGATTGTGAATAATAACAAAATGAAATGATGAAGATATTTAACAACATATGTACTACATCATATCATTAAGAAGTGATATGAGGAAGAGTAATTGATCTCAATCTGTCTTCTTCAACGTTTCTCTTAAACACGCCCACGCACTTTCTCATCTTTTTATATTGATCATATGGAAATGGAGGTTGAAATCGAAGACCATGCAAATCTTTAACTCGAGATGTTGTTGTAAAAGTGAGACCTTGCCACTCTGTCTTTCCAATATTAATAGTTGCCTTCTCTAATGTCAATCCCTGGGACTTATGGATTGTTAATCCCCAAGCAAATCTTAATGGAATTTTTTTATTATTACCTTTTTCAATATGTATAATATGAACAGTCTAGGGGAATAATTCATCATATGGAACTCCCACATAGTTATCAAATCTTATTAAAACATATGTGGGATGTGTTAAGGTTTAAGCTATTATTAGGTTTCTTTTCAATTCACTAGATAACCATAGCATAGATAGGATCACTGAGAAATACACAATCACAAGAGACACAACATTTATCCTGGGAAACCCTCATGGGGGAGATAACCCAGCAAAAAATTCTTTAATATAGATAGCCAATACAATGCCAAGAGAATAAACCAAACAAGACAGAAAGTCCTCTCTCAAGTACGTTCCTCTCTCTCTTCCTTCTTCTCCAACTGCAGCTCCAAACTTGCGCTCTTATGATCAAGTGAGTGAGTGAACAAATGAGGCGCTGACCTCTCTTATTTATACAATCTAGCAGGCACTGAACTGGGGTGTCTTTTCACTAGCAGAGCCGACTTCTCATTGTGGGTGGTTATAACCACTTTAATATATTCTGGGGCCGACTTTTCATTTAGCCCATTACAATTAGGGTTTGAGCAATCCACAAAAGGTGATTTGGTCATTTAAAATACCCGACACGATCAATCCACAAAAGGGGATTGATCTAATGAATAATACATCAATAATAATTAGAATACTCTTTACAGTTACAATATTTCAATAGGAGGTTCAAGAGGGTATGTTTCGGGATCATACACAATATGTTCATCTACCCCAAGTGCACAATTGACAAGTCGTGCATTGGTCAATAAGTTTTAAGTAAGCATAAACCTAGCTCCAACAACAATAAGCATCACATTGTCCATTTTGTCCTCGCATGCTTCCATGGAGTAGTTGATACTTACTCTTGTCGCAACACTACATGCAATAGGGTGATTTAGGGATATCAAAAATGCTCATTGTGATTGTGGACATCATCATTTGTTGCAAACAAATATAGCCTTATCAAATGACTCTTTTGTGGAACCATACATATTGATGTGTGTGTCATTAGTAATTTCCAGTCTTCTACAATTGGAATTGCATCTCTAACATTCATTAGCAGATGTTGAAAATTTTTTCGATCGTTGCTTTATCCATCTTACATGAACATTGTATCAAGAGTTACAACAATTGTCAATAAATTTCATAATCCTTTTGCATGCCCTTCACATGCATATGCAAGTCTATCCATAATAGGAGGTAGTTTTCTCAAATCACCTACCAATATAATTGATCTACCTCCAAAAGGAACAATAGAATTTCTAGGATAAGCTTGACGAAGTTGAGCATCAATTTGTGTTAACAAATTTCTCCCTATAAAACTAATATCATATATAAGGATGTATTTGACGTGTCTCATCTCTTCTTGTAAGGTAATCAAACACAACACTTGTAAATTGGCCATGTCCCTTACTGGTACATAAAGTGCAGAGTGTATCGTCGATGCATATATGTTGAATGTTGCAACACCAGTAGGGGCCAAAAGAAAGACGCAAGGGGCTCTTATGAGGAAGGGATTGAATTTCTAGGGCATGTTTAATGGTACCAATCAAGTAAGACTTTTCAATACTTATTGTACCTTGGATAATCATACACAAGGGTTCTATGTGACCACCTCCTCTATAATATTCAAGAATTTGATCATATGTTAATTTATGTTTTCCCCCCAAACTTTCAAATGAATAATTGTTTAAACATTAAGTAGTAATAATTGCATCCACTTTTTTCCTATGGGATATGAAGTTCACTGCACGATTTGATGTGTCTTCATCCACAAAGTTAGAGCTCCAATTTTCCATAACGTCGTGGTCCCTGAAACCAATCATATCAAATTCACTAACATTTATAAATTTATTCTTATACAAACCTAAAATAATCTTCCACTCATGATGCCTAGAATTTGTGTGCACATTAAAAAAATTCTCATTCTCATCTTTATATTGAGGTGGATCCTTTGGAGGTATTGGATTACGATCAACATGCCAAGGGTTGTACCGAAAATTTTCCCAATTTTGTATGATGTCATCAGTTGTAGTTGTAGTACCTATATCTATGAGAAAATCACATAATGGCTTGTACAATACCAACTCACACCAAAACAACTCCACAAACTTATCATGTTCACAAGGGGGAGCTAAATTAAACTTAGGAAACACCTGTACAATCATTGCATTTTTTCATGGTAACCATTTATTATCATGGTCATGTTTTTCATATGACCAAGATCTAGCAACATCCATAAATGAACGATACACCATATTCATGGGTCTCTTAGTATATGCATCGATAAGAGAATTGTTGTTATGGTTGTTATTTGTCATTGATTTCAAATTTGTTCATAGCTACATATAACCTCACTTTAATGAATTTGTATCACAAACAGTTGCCCAAAAATCCCATTTTTTGTTTAACTTCATCTTCCTAACTAAGTTGAACAATCCACGGGGAGGGAAAGTGTATACTACTTTTGACTGTGGCATTTATTTCTATAATTGTCAGATGACCTTCTTTCAAAATTGCAAAGCATACATTTGACCATTCTAAACAATATGAATCCCTACATGACATGATATGATTCCCCAGTTTGGTGATATAGTGAGATTGTGTAGTATTTTAATACAATATGATTCCCTGGTTTGGTAATATAGTGACATTGTGTAGTGTTTTGATATTGCAGAAAGTTGGCATTTGAGATTTGGATTTATATCACATTACAAAAACTTGCATTAACGTCTAAGGTAAATAAGTGCCCATCCAACCGGATCAATGGATAAGGAAAGGTTTGTTGTTAACTTTGTTTCTCTTGGCAACTTATTAATGTAATTTTTCACCCTAAAACCATGATAAATCTGCCTAACTCTAACTATTGTCTAACGCATTGTCTTATAAAATTGGGCATGGAACTATGAGATAGTGCATAAAAACTAGGCATTCATGTAACTATGATACTTGAGATAGTGAGTTGATAAGCGAGTGGAAATGCAATATATGAATGTGCAATTTTATGAGATGGATGGATCTAGCATGTTTGATTCATTATAATACATGTTTGCCTAGTTGAATCTACGGAACATCTCTCGCCATTTGATCAAATTCTCAATTCTAAAAACATATACATCTCTTTTGAATTGATTGCAGATACATATAAAAATATTGATTGTGCTAAAAAAACCCAAAAAAATTACAATATTGAAATCTTATAATTTCAAAATTTACTTGTTGATGCTTATAATGTTTTACAAATTGTAGATCACTTATGACTTTCTATAAGTCTTCCCCATATCTCAGATAGCACAGCTAACACAACGAGATTCTTCATGTTCCATAATATCTTTAATTAAAACTAATTAAATATACATATTTCTCTTTGTTTTTAAACTTTAGATTAAAGCCGACATTGTTTTTTTTTATTTAGTCAATTTTTTTTAAAGGGACACGTGTCAACTGCAGGTTGAGCATGGAAGGAATTAAACATCTCCCCCAAACTGGGCTATAGAAAGCACCTCTCGACACAATGACAATTTCAAAGCTCAAAATTTGAATTGAAGTGCGGAGAAAAGATTTTTGGAAATTGAAATAATTAATAAAACTTAAGTTACTATGAGTAGTCATATTGTTTGGTCTTATAACAAATATTAAAATATCACATGTCCATCAAATCCTAATTATGAAAAGTTGGCATGATTTATAATGATAGATATATTGATAATTACAATTCACACTATGTAGTAACACACAACCATAAATCCCAAATAGATCTAACCTTTAAACGAGTAGAGCTTTAGGATATAAATGACATCCTGAGAAATATTAAATCCAGCAAAAAACTATTTTAGTATATGATAATAATAATAATAATAATAATCTATTTTTAAGGTCACGACCAAGCCATACACCAAATTGGTGTATGAGACCCCTTGTTTGTGAGACAAGGGACCCCCTCCGTGCAACGATTTTATTGCTAAAGTCTACAAAGATAACTTACTTGTCCATAAAAATGGTCTGGTAAAAATCTTAATCGGATTTGATAGGAAAATTGCCCCATGATGGGCAAAATGTTTGTCAAATTCCCACCCTACCCTACTTATTAACAACTACCTATTGCCTAAACATAAAATTCCTCTGTTGTCGCAAGTGCCACACCAAACCTATTAGTGGGGATGTGAAAGATGCATTGTAGGATACACCCTAACATGTTGTCCTCTTCACGAATGTTGCATGTCAATGACCAAGGCTAAACCTATGTGTGGGGATGCTAGTGAAATGTTGTAGGATACATTATAACATGTGGTCCTCTCCACAAATATCGTGTGTCAATGACTTGTCATTTTATGATGAACATGCCAAATGGTGTTGCATGGTCAATGTTTCTCACACGATATTGTCGTACATGTCCTATCACGTAATCCTTACACCCTACACCTAAAATTTGTGCAGATATTCACCCATCGAGCAATCTTTATCTTCAACTAGTGGTCATTAAGCCTTTTTACAACAAATATGTTATTGTTATTTGTGTGACTATGTTGAAAACTCTTGAACTTGAAGATGCGTTTAGTATGGTTTACTCCTCCTCCCCTAACTACCTCAAGTTTACTTCCATAACTTCTCATGGAGGAGGGTGCCCCCCACCTTCTCATCCATACTCTAGCTCTATCTTGGATACAACAACTATTGCTTTCTAAAAATTGCAAGGCAAAGAAAGCCATGAACATGCTTATGACCCCTTGTGCAAGTTTGTAAAAAAAAATGATGGGAGTGTTTAATCTTAAAATTTCATTTGAGATACCGAAAAAGAAAGCTCTATTGTATGTGAACAAATCTCGGTGGGGAAATTGAGATACTGAAAAATAAAGCTTTATTATATGTGAACAAATCTTACAAGGGGAAATTTAAGGTGCCTTGTTGAATGCCATAAAACTAAATGTGTGGATCCAAAAGGAATGGATTCCCCCATATAAAAGGTGATATTGGATTCTACTTTCGTAGTCATGGTTTTTATGCTTCCACTTCCAACTAAAGGAAGATAGAGAGTCCATTTTAAGAAATGGGCCCTGGTTTATGGGACCATGTGGTCTATAATTAAATAAGGGGTCACTCAATTTCAATATGCAAGAAGTTTTGGTCATCATCCTTGTTTGGGTGCATCTCCTGCCCCTGCATTTGAATCTATAAGATGATGAATCCATGGAAATAAACAACACTATGTTGGGAAATGATTTGGAGAAAGTGGAGACTAGATTCAGATTGTATTTGTGTGTCATAATGTACATTGAAGTATATCTATAGAAGGGCCTTCTGGAAGCAATTGAACTTCAATTTGATATCATCTCCATAAATTATATTATGAGCATATCCCCTTAGATGCAATTGGTGCCATGATTATGGCCATTGTGCAAAAGATTTCTCAAAAAAAATTGTTCAAATGCCTTATTAGGGCGAGGAGGAGGAGATCCCAACGAGCACCCCAATGACGGTAGAAATAATGGAAAATGGGCTCAAATAACACCCTAGCATAAGAAATCCCTGAAAGATGCCCCCACAATTAGTGAAAACCACTTTAGTTCCCTATAATAGATCCCCCCTCCCCCTCCACCCACCCCCAAATAATGTGAACATTTGAAAGAAAACTCTCTAAACCGGAAATGAGTTTCAAAACTTGCAAAGGAAGGTGAAATCGACTTTCAAGAAGAGGGGAAGGACCTTGGTGATAAGACCCATGATTTGGAAGTTATCCCCACCCCTCTAGTCGCATGTGAGAATTCTTGAAAACAACACAATTAAGAGGAAGATCCTAATGACTTCCTATTGATAGTTCAAATTGTTTAAAATCTCAACAACAACATCATGAGGATAAACCCCCCTACATATTTTAAATAGGTGGTACTCATCTATAACTGTATTACAAAAAAATATGAAAATACAGTTTTAACAAAAGTTATAATCACAAAGAAAGGTTCATGAGAAAAGGACCGGGAACTTATTAAAGACAAAAATATAATATATTTACAATATGATAGAGAAAAAAAGACAACAACATATAAGGTTGACATATTTCTCATATCCATCACAATAGAAGCAAGATTGGTCATATCATAAGACAAATACGATATAAGGCCACAATGTAGAGAACTTTAGATGAGTATTGTGTTTAAAATTGAAAAAGATTATGATAAACACACTCCAAAAATCTCATACTTGAAAATCTCAAAGTCTGAGAAATCATTAAAGTTATGCCCTTAAATAGTTCTCTAGGAAAACTAAAAAATAAGTGTATGGTTTTACAATGAAATATAAAATGTCCAATAAAATATGAAGGCGTTTGTCCAAATGGACTGGGATGGGGCTTGTGGACCTTTAAAAGAAAGACCTGGACCAAGAAGAAAAGGGAGAAACAATTAGAAATCAATTATGAGTTTTCATTGAATGAAAATACAAGAGTTGGATGATTTCTAAATGAGAAGTAAAGTAGATGGGAAATTACAAAAATGACCACTTGACTTACAATGATGGATTCTCTCGTCCCAAAAGATTCATGGTGTCTCCACACAACTATTCTTTTCTTCGAGCTGACATATTAGCCTATGTGACAGACTTAACAATAATTCTTCAAATTGTTATTATCGAAAAAAAAACACTTGTTTGTTTTAACATGTTCCAGAGCTCTTAATTCAAGGATTTTAAATGATAATTTTTATTAACATTTACAGAAGGTTTCCTAAAAAATTTTGTTATTAACAGCAGTGTTAACACCATATGAGTGGTAGTAATTTTTGGAAAGCATGATTTAATGCATGTTGGGGAAACATGAACGAGACAAGAAGTAAAGTGTTGCAGGGTGACAAACGATCGGGGTGATGGACGAGCAGAATAAGTAGACGATCATGCCAAGTGGGATAATGGATCACGAGATGGCGGGACAATGGGGGAATGAAAGAATCAGGATCATGGACGAGTGAGATAAGTGGAGTGAGGGAGTGATCGGAATAGTTCTCCACACCCACGGATGAATGTTCGCTTTCAATAAAAGTTTCTAAGCATAAATAGTGTGTAATGGAGGTCGTGGAAGTTAGGTAAGTGTTATGTAAGTTGCGAAAGTTAGACATCGTAATGTAATGTTAGGAACCTGTGGTGTTTTTGCTTTTTTTAATTTTTTCTAAGTCTGGAGGAATTCTAAGAGTAAACTATACACTAATTAAAAAAAGACCTCAAAAAAGCCAACACTTCCTAATCACAGTTTGAGGAGAACTTTGAAGGAAAAACATTGTTATTTCTCCAAAAGAAAGTGAGCACCAAAACCCTTTAGATCGGGTAGGGATCATCAATGGAACAAGGCAATATTTGGTCCAATACTTTAGCCTAGAGATGGTTTTATATCTTGGATGAAAAAAGTAAAAATGAATCGAGGGAAGGAAAGGTAGAAAGAAACAAGTCCATGGGGACCTTGTCCACCCTAGCACTAGTTTTTAAATGAAGTACTATATCCAAACCCAAGTAAAATAATGAAATATATCTCATGTCATTGTATAGGATTGGGAACTAAAGAGAAGAAAAGTAGCCATAGATGTCTAATAAGAGTTGAAAAAATAGAAGTTGTTCTTCAAGAAACAAACATAGAGGGAGATCTATCTAACATCAATGGAAAATGCATTTGGAAAGATAGAATGGGGTTTATTTAAACCTTAGAGGTTTTTCACAGGGTATGGCCACTATATGGTAACCATTAGCGCTTACAATGGAGCATGTATAGAAGAAAAATCATTGGATGACAATGATATTCCTCATATTGGCCATGATTGAACAAATATTCTTGATAACCAATGTGTATGCAATATCCAATGATTGGTGTCGAAATGTTTTTAGTTGGGAGACCCCTAAAGCCTCAATTCAAGAGCTCACACTAGAGAATAAAAATATGGTTGGAGACTTTAATTTTTTTTTCCTGATGTCAAGTAGGAAAAAGAGAGCTCCTATATCAAAGATCCTTATCGTGGAATTATGGAAGATCTAATTTTAGAATGGAAACTACAACCTATCAAAGGGAAATGTGTATGTGGGCAAATGGAAGAATAGGTGCAAGGTTTAGTGTTTGGTGTTTGTATGGGTTTGTGCTTCAAAATTCCTTCCCAAACATTGGGATCATGATATCCTCAAGGATCATGCCTAATGCACTCATAGGATTATCCCTCTACACATAAAGGTAAACAAAAATCTAGGTCTAATTCATTTTAGATATAATCCCACCTTACTTGAATAGGAGGCATTTAATGAGCTTGTTAGGAAATAGTAATCCTTGACCCTGAAGGGATCGTACAATTGATGGGACCATAAAATTGAATGTTAAAAACTAAAATTAAAAATTGGTTACAGCTACATGGGAAATACCCTACGAAAGATTCTGAGAGTTGTGATCAAAAGAGGGAAGAGATCAAACAAAGAATAGAAGAGGAAGGGTGTGTGAGTTGTTGTCTTCTACTAAAATGGAATCCATCACCTCACTTTGCCATGCCCATGAAACATAGGAAGAATGTAGCATCTCAATTGAGAAGTCCTTGGTTGAAAGTGAGTGATAAAACAACTAAATTACTTCAATGTCAAGCCAATTCCAAAAGGATCGAAAACCTCGTTTTAGAAATCATCCTCCCTAATGGCGACAAATTAACCAAATTTGTCCAAATAAAGGAGGCAACATTTGACCACTTCAAAAGCCTTTTTGTAATGATTTGTGAGGAAACATAACACTTGGAGATAATGTTGGAGTGCATTGTAAAGGTCATCCAAGATTAGGCTATTGGCACCCTCCTCAACCCAATGCCTAAAGAAGAGATCAAAATTCAAATTTGGGTAATGAATCTGTACAATGCCACAATTATGTATGGTTTTACTACAAAATTATATAGGAAACATTGGCATACCATACAACAATACATCCTCAAGTTTTCAAATGAATCCAAAATTCATGGGGAAGTTATAGGAGGGACAAACTCTTCCTACGTAGCCCTTATCCCTAGAGAAAAGATTATATGGAAACTCATCTATGGGGTGGATGGTTGGTGAAAGGATGTTCTCCACAAAAAATATTTCCAAGAAATTGGTGAAAGAAGATGTTTAGAGAGAAATACCCAAAATATACGAGGCTCCTCTTTGGAAGATAATCCTTCACTACCATTAGAAGCAAGACTCCTAGATTTTAGGGGCAAACGGAAAAAGAATGTCTCTGGGATGGAAAAATCTTTGCCAAATCAACTTTAATACATGGATTCCAATCTCCTAGTGTTTATGAGAGGTGCAATTCCAACTAACTTGTGAATCTTGTAGATATCTCAAATCAAGATAACAAATCCTCCAGATAGGTAATATGGAAAACTTCTCAAGAATTGAATCTCCCAAGAATCTCCTCGATGATTAGAATTTGCTCCTAGTTACTCTCAAAGGGACATCCACTTCTCATTTTAGCTATCCCGATTCAATAATTTGGGAAAATGGCTCATAATTCTATTGTATCAAGGAAGGTTGTTTGATGTTCTTCTTTGAAAAGCATGACAATGTCTCGACCAATGGGAATTGGATCACATTTGGGCAAAATATTCCACCCTGGAGACAAACCCCTTTCTCTGACTCCTTGCAATGAAAAATCCAAGAAAGAGAGGGATAGAAAGCCCCTCCCATTATTTCTTTTGCAAATTGGATGAATAAACCAACCAAAACTTATTCTTCAAACACAACTACACCAAAGAGGTATGGGATATCATTAGGAAGTTAAGCTCTTTCTCTAGCTGGAATATAAATCTAGGACTTTCTCTTCAAAGCTTGGCATACTTAGTACCAATACATGTTGTCAAGAGAAAACCTTTTATCCAAAGAATATGGAGCCTTTTGTCATGATTTATTCTTTGGAAAGTCTAGCTTGTGAGGAACATAGTTATATTTGAGCACAAGTTAGTGACTCGTACCAAGATAGATAATTGAGTAACTTGCTTCTTTCCATAACTCTTAATATGTATCTTTAAAGCTAAAATAAAGGTCCACAAGCTAAATTAAAGAGAAATCGACCATTTGAAATCCCTAGAAATTTGGGATTGATTACACCATCCAAAACCAGGAGACCCCCTTCCCTCTAAAGAAAGTAGATAATATACAACTTGATATGATGAACAACATTGCACAAAATTGGGTCAAAAGTAGGAAAAAAACATACTTTTTTCAATGCATCTTCCAAAAGAAACCTAAGCCTACCAATCAGAGCAGGTGTCCTCATCATCAATTAGTTTGGAGACATAGTATAATATATATATGGGCTCTCAAAAGCGTATCAAATAACATTGTTGAGGCAATAACCACCTTATAAGGTCTCCATTTTCCTAAGAAAATAATCTTTGGTCCAAGTCTCTATGTCAATGACTATGCGGTCATTATCTTTATCACCGTGTCTATAATATCAACCACAAACCAACAAGTCTCAAAACTCTATGATAAAGGGAAGGATTTTTGTATCCTCCTTGAGAGATTTTCCCTTTGGCATATAAGGAGGATGCACAACAAAGTTGCAAATGAAATGGAAAATGAAGATGTTAAGGTTAAGGAAGGAATTCTTAAAACATGTGTGAAAGAAAGGAAAACAAAGGACTTGAGTTTCTTCCTTTCATGAATGAAATGAATGAAGACAGATGACCTAGAGTACAAGTTGGGAGGAGGACACCTTTGGACAAACCCATCCCTCTCCCCATTAAAGTCACAATCTATCCCCTTATTCTTGTGGGACAATCAACCCACCATGGTTTCTCCAAAAACCATAGAAGACATGAGGTGATGCTAATCTCGTGGCTCCTCTTTAACCTTGTGAGGAAGTGTACCAACATTAAGTGGAAGATATATTGTATTTTCGTAGGGAGAAGAGCCTATGTTATAAGTATCAAGCTTAATCCCTTTCCTATAAGATGTGAAAGAGGCCTCATAACCCCTATTTCATCATCTTTTGTTTGTGACATGTGTGAAGATATTATATTTGACACCCCCTAGATATTTAGTCATAGAGTGCACTTGATTAAAGTTGGTCCTTTGACCAATTTGGACTTACCTGGAGAAAATAACAAGGTTGGGGAGGAACATTTTATAAGTTGTCCCTCTATCTTTTGGCATTCATTTTTGCCTTCCCAAAAATCTCCACTTTAACAAAGATAGTAAACTCTTCCTTGAAGAAATGATGGAAAACCATCGTGAATTTGCGTAGGTAAATAGTTGGGGCAAAGATAAATCAACCCTTCAATCCACATTGTGCACCATAGAGATAAAGAGCCTTGCATTGAAGAGAAATATGGAAGAGGTAGAAACCATGGTGCTACAATGCACTTCAACTTATCAAAGTGTTATATCGAATAGATCATTGAGGGTTTTTGTAAGGTCTCCCATGACACCCACCAAGCGTACACACTCCTTGGATAGATTCGATGACGGATGGATGAAGAGCACAAGGAAGGAAGCGATCATTTGGGAAAATGAAGATGTTTGGGTGTTGAAAGGAGCACTTTGGGTGCACGATGGTGATGTACGACACCAAGGGGGAACATGCCTTACTTGCCTTAGAATGATTGACGAAGACTTGGGTTATGTTTGGGCAAGGATGGTGTGAATTGGGAGCATGCCCAAGGAGTGGACCCATTTTTCCTTGGCAACATGGGTGCATCAGATAGGTTAGATGACCCCATCAACACACTTACAAGGATTCACAACGATCAACATGAAGAGCACACAAGGAAAGGGGTGCGCGCCCAAAGAGGGGGCACATCGGTCCAAGAGACGAATGGTTGATGGGTGCACAAGGCTTGGATGGGCGCTTTGGGTCCATGGAAGAGCGCGATGAGTTGGTTGAGTGTGGGTTCTTGAAGGGGTGAAACACACCCAAGAGATGTAATGTTTCACACAAGTGACTCTTGGAGTCCATATAAGCAAGGGTGCACAACCAAGGCAAGCATAGAGCATTTTGGCAAGATATCTGGAGAGAAAGTGTGATGCAAGTATGCAATAATGAACTGAGGCAAAGTTACCAAGATGGAAGACAAGTAACCAAGAGTTGGAAGTTTTGGAAGGTTTTGGGGAAGTCTAAAAATGCATGTCTATGGAGGCATGTGTGAGGCAAAACCCAAATCTAAGTTAGTTTGGTGAAATTCTACGAAAACGAAGGGACAACAAGTTTGTGGTTATAGGCACGTATGAGGTGCATCATAGGTGATTGCAAAGACGATTACGAAAATGAGTATGGGTGTGACAAATCTGTTCTTGAGTGTCTTGGTGAGGTGAGGCGAGTCATTTGACTCTGCCATGTCATAAATTGAGCCAATAGTGCTCTTTATGTAATTGTTTTGCAATAATAAAGACTTAGCTAGGTGTTAGGCACGGTTCCTGCCACCTGAACTATTTATATGATTGTCTTCGTTTTTGTTTTGCATATGTTCTCTTGGATGCTCATGTTCATGGATGAATGCTTAGATAAGACTAAGTTTTAAACTAAGTTAAAAATTCCCTAAGTAAGAAAGAGTTGCATTAGAGTAGGATTGTGACTTGTCAGTAGCCTAGAACGGAGTATGGGTATGCTCTAGGTCAAGAGGCATAGTCCGGACGAAGTATTCTTGGTGTGCCAAGTAACCAAGTAAGAACTGTCATGGTGTTGCATGCCCCCAGGAGGTGAACAATCGTAAGATTTGTTCAGGCATCCTGTGGGGTCATGACAGTTTTGGGAATATTAAATCCTAACTAGATGGCATCTTTGAGGAAAGTAAGAAGGTGAACCCCTAATTCGATGTCCCTAATTAACAATCCAATGAATTTAGAGGAATAGATCTCTCTTCTTGAGCACAACCTAGAGATCCACTTTGAGAGGCTGGAAAGGCTTCCAAACCAAGGAAGAACTATCCCTTGAGAGGATTCCTTCATGAAAAAATAGACCTCGAAAGAAGAATAAAATGATAGTGATTTACCTAGCAACATTAGAACCTCAACCATAAACAACCCTTAAGAGGAAGAAAATGGAAGCAAATCCAAGTAGAGAGCACCTAAAGTTATTGACTTGGATAATAATAATTGGCTCCTTACTTTTATGTTTATGATGTGTCTCTTCTAATGAATAATAGTGTGCAGTCCTCCCTCCACGAGAGTCATGTTATTAAAAAATAAACCAAAATTATTCTATACTCAAACAATATGGGTTACAAAATACAGTTGAGGCTATTCACGACAACGATTGTGATTTTGCCTACCGCCAACCAATAAAAAATATGTACATTGATGAAGCTTCTTGACAGTTTTCTTGACATTCAAACTCTTTATTCGTAAAAAATGAGTCGAATATCAATTTTGGGTTTTGTACTTAATCGGTGCTGCCAACTACATCTATCCCAGTTTTTTGAATACCTTGTCTCTTCCAGATATGGCCTGCTTGCAATGGTTGTTTATTCAACATTCCATTCTTTGCCAAGTATTAATTTCCCTCTGCTGTCGAAAAGTTGGGGTTTAAGGTGCTTTCCTTGCAATGTTCCTGGCCCTTGACATTCGAGACAACTTAGAAATGTGATTCAAGTCGATTTCAAAGTGGACGGAGTCATTTTATGTCACAACAACTATAGCAGGGGAAAAAAATTCAAGTATGTAGTGACTGGTATTCTCCCTGTATTTGATCATCTGTTTGGCTGAAAATCTTGCCTGAAGATTTGTATGTTGAACTTCTTTGTTTTATTACAGTAAATTGGAAGAAACGTCCAACCCAGATGCAAAATGAAAATCTGTTGAGGTACATAACTTCTTCGGGCAGCAGAGGTGTGGCAAGTGCATCAAATGCTGCAGAACGCATCAGCAGAAGTCTGGAAAGTGTATCAAATGTTGCAGATGGCATCAAAATATATCTTTTCTCATAGCGGTGGAGGTATGGCAGCCCACATAAAGTTCTGGAATGTTCGGAGGTGACGCCAAATATGTGGATTCTGCAACTACATCCAGAGGAAACTGAACAAACTTTGACAAAGAACATGGCTTTCTGTCAAGTCGGTTACCAAACCCACATGTAGCCCATCAAACTTTGAAATAGAATTTTTTTTAGTGACAATATGTCGTTTTATCCACCCATATAGTTTATGTTACCCGCCTCTGGTTACATTCGCCAATGGAGTAATATTTCGCATCATTCACGAACATGACAGGCCATTTTGCAAGCCACTGTAAATGTGTCGCCCCCGAGGAAGACAAATTCTTGTGGGATCTATACAATTCGATACACTTGCCAAATATGTGTTGTTGGAAGAAGCTATATACTTAAACGAAGAACTATTTTGCACGTGACCTCAAAATCCATTACAATTCCAAGCAAGAAAACAAATAAGTTCAACAAACAAATCTCCAAGCAGCCTTTTCAACCAACCAAAGCATCAAACACAGGGAGAACACCAACCAGAACATACTTGTTCTTTTTTTTTCCTCCTCTCTGAGTTTCTCTTATATAACAGAGTTTTTTTTTACTCAAAGGTCATGTCACATAAAACCAGTCTCTCTTCTTTTATCTTCCCCTCAATTGCATCTCTAAGTTGTCTTACATGTCCATGACCAGGAACATTAGAACGAAGGCACCCTAAAGCGCAACTCTTTGATGATAGAGAGAAATGGAAATAAGTATTTAAAAGAAACACTGGATGATCTTCCATAGATTTTGTGTTGATTCGTTTTAATGACAGATGTTCTCGATGTTTTCGCTTATTAATGCCAATCTTTTCGAATATGTACGTTGAATAGTGACTAGCAGCACATATTAAAATTCCCATATCTGAGCAGATTCTCAAATCTGACATCTAATATATGCACAATATTAAAGAGGGACATGACTTCAAGGGCTCTGTGGGTGACACGTTCGTGAACTATGCTAAAGCTTTTAAGAAAACTAAAACAGCACAAGCAAAAAAAAATATATATATATTTTCGCAAATTCAAAATGCAGGCAAAAAGAAATTACCAAATCCCATAATATTCGTCTATCTATTCATTTTAATGGGAGATGTCCTCGAGATTTCCATTTATTAAAGCCCATCTTTTCGAACCTTTCTGGTCAGTTCTGACTTTTGAAAGCATATTTAATGTGTATTGGGAAGCGTGGAAGGTAGCAGGGATGGAGCCCTATGTAACAAATGTTACTACTATTTTTCTGTGTTTTTTGTCCACGAGCGTATGTAAAATGTACGTAAAGAAAAGTAATTCGAGAATGCTAATTTTTTTGGACATGATCCCTTGAAATTCAAATAGTCTGCAAGTTCGATTGTCAATTTGTATATCGCGGGACTCTCTGTGTTATTTTTAGGATACAGAACAACAGAAGCCCAATTTAGAGCCCGCCACCCCGAGAACCCGTGATCCAAAAAATGCTTACTATTTGTTTTTTGTGTTTTTGTCCACCAGCATATGTAAAACGTATGTAAAGTAAACTATTTCGAGAATGCTAAATTTTTTGGACATGAGGCCCTTAAAATTCAAATAGTCCGCAAGTATGATTGTCCATTTGTATATCGCGGAACTCTCCGATTGTCAATTTTCAACCGGCCACCCCGAGAACCCACGATGAAAAAACTAGCTAAGTATGGGATCAGGGCTCCATGCATGCTTTATATATCTACTTTATAAAATTACATATTTCCTATGTTTAATTTATGTTGTCCAGGAA
Source organism: Picea mariana (assembly GCA_032191745.1). NCBI lineage: Eukaryota > Viridiplantae > Streptophyta > Pinopsida > Pinales > Pinaceae > Picea > Picea mariana. The sequence goes on from JASDQU010013315.1 coordinate 80,235, forward strand.
ACCTATAATTTTATAAATTTCAATATCTTATGTCCAAGAGCCCTTCTTTTAAAGAAAACTACTTTGGGAATGCTAATGTATACACCGAACACGACTTGTCATAGTTCGAGACAACGTATTCGCGAAGCCACGTTCATAAAACTACCCAACTATGCAACCAAATGGTGGTTGGTCGGAATGATCGCGGAACTCTCCGTGCTATTTGCAGGGCAGAGAACAACAGAAGCCCAATTTTCAGCCCGGCACCCCGAGAACCCGCGATCATTAACTTATGTTGTCCAGGAAACCTATAATTTGATAAATTACATTCTCTTCTGTTTAGGAGCCCTTCTTTTAAAGAAAACTAACTCGGGAAAGCTAATGTGTACACCAAACACAACTTGTCATAGTTCGATAGAACCTATCCACGAAGCCGCGTCCATAAAACTGGCTAAGTATGCAACCGAACGACAGTTGGTCAGAATAACCACAGAAACGCGAGAAACTATAGAGTTAGAAACACAGTTTACAAGAGGAAAATAAAAGGGAGAGAACAGTTATATCGCCCACACAGCAAAAGGTACTCTCATAACTATGAAACCATAGTAACACAGAATCCATGGAAAAAGCATTGGCAGCTATGAAATATACTTTAAGGCCTACAAACTCTGCTTCAACATGTAAGAGATGCAATTTACATCGCTTGTAATTTTTTACTCTGTTATTTTATCTTAATAGTACTCTATGCAAACTCCACTACAAAAAAATGTAACTAGAGATCCAACTGCGGATGCAGCATCCCAACATTGCAAACCCTGGGCAAACAAGAACAAGCAGCAAATAAGAACCCAACTAAGAAGCACCAAAAGGCCCAAGTGTAGGCGCAGGACCAAAACCCTCCAAAGTCGAATCAAGCAACAATAAACAACATATAGCGAAGAAAGAAGCAAGCAGCAACCACTCCCCCAGGAACGATGTTGTTTCAATCACGATTACAGAAACCCAAACGTGAAAACTGCAACAACACGAACAGACAAGAAAAAGCAACAACAACATGCAAATAAGAAATCAGTGCCATGCAAAAAAACAAGCATGGACCAGTGAACCAACAATATCGTTGGAGCATATAAATTTTAAAAATGGAAGAAAATGTCTTGTAACAAGCCTGTTAAGTAACCATTCAAAACTACCAAACCTATTAGGTAAACATTTAAGTCTGTCAGAAATGCTCTGTAAACATTTAAGAAAAAAATTCAATGTGGCAGGTCTCTGACGTATCCCAAAAAAATTATTATATTTTTTGTAACAATTATTCGAACACCAGATAATGCATTGGAAGGCCAAACTTTGGATATGCCACCATATCAAACATTGACATAAATTTACCTAGCATAAAATGCTAAACCAAACATTCGAATTAATGCTAGCATTAATCCACCTTCAACGAATTTATAACAAAATATATGATTCAAAAAGACCATATACGATCAAATACTTTGGATATGCCAACATATATAACATTGGGAATAGTGAAGTCGACAATAAGACCTTCAATCCCTTGTCCAATTAGATCATGACAAATATGGTACTTTTTTTAATATAAAAATCGATGTTTTCAGTTCCCTGGTTCCAACAATAGATAATATGGAAATATTTGTGGTCAAAGGACAGACTAATATGAAGTCAACGATTTATCAATCGCTATAGTCCCTCTATGTCTATGGGAGGGACTAATAATATCAAAAGATAATCTTAAAATATAAATAAAAACCATATAAAATTAATAACTTATAAAATTTGAATAGCAATACAATATAAAATTAATGAAAATGTAATAAATTCAACACCATAATAAAATTATTTGAAAAAAAAACATATTAATATTTTCACCAAGGTGTAGGATACTCGGTGATGGAGTCTGTTGTTAAGGCACTCCGTGATGTTAAAGTCACCAGTTCGAAACCTGCGGGGACAAAAAATCCATCCATGTTAAGGGTTGGTGTGGCTCAGGTCGAATGTGATCCCTAGGTGATTTTGAAATAAACAAACTAGCAAACAAAAAAAATATTTATATTAATATTTAAAGTAAACATTAAAAAGTTATTTTGAAAATTTGAATTATATTTTAAATGTAGTAATTATTTAAATAAAGAAATTATAAAATTTAAATAAAATAAAATATAATATTTTCATCAAAATATTTTAAAAATATATCATTTATATTAAGAAATAATAAAAAAATCCAATATAAATATATGGAAATCAATATATTATTAAAAATTTAAAAACATTAATTAATTTGAATATTTGTTTTATGATTGCAATCACATTATTTCTCATTAAATGTATACAAACTATTATATATATATATATATATATATATATATATATATATATATATATATATATCTCAAGATATTTAGAGTTTGAAAAATGAAGGTAATATCCTCATGGTAGGAGACTTTAATTCTAGGACTGCAACTAAACAAACTACTCTTTTAAGTACTGATTCCAACCATGATCCTTTATGGCTAGATAAGGACCTTGTTTTATCTAATAGCTACAAAAGAAGCTCTGAAGACCTAATTGAGAATTTGTTTGGTACTGAGTTGGTCAAGCTCTGTAGCTCTCAAGACCTAATAATTTTCAATGGAGCAATGAAGTGGTCAAACTCCAACCAGATGACTTGTATTCATGGGCTAGGTAGTAGTGTTGTAGATTATGTGATATATGATATCCCCATTTCCAACCAAATAGCAACTTTTGACCTTTTAAATGACCATGAGCCTAACTCTGATCATAAACCTTTAACCCAAACTCTAAATTTTTCCATGCATAGGAGCGCCATTGAAGAGAATTATGATAATCAAAGGAATTTGAGCTTTGACAAAAGTAAAGTTGACAGTTTCTTAAAGTATTTAAATAGTAAATTAAATCTCCTAACTTATAAGGACAACATTGAAGAACTCTATCATAATTTTACAACTACCCTTTCCACTTCTATTAACAAGTTCTCGTTCGAGGTGTCCTATAAAAAGAATAATAGAATGACCAACCCTTGGTATGATAAAGAATGTAAAATTGCTAGGAAATCCATTAGGGATGCTTCTAATGAGTCATTAAAACTCAATAAGATCAATACGTACAAAGCCCTAATTAAAACAAAAAAAAGGTACTATATCAATAAAAGGCAAGAGCAACTTTCACAACTATATAAGTTGGATCCTAAGAAGTTATGGAGCCAAATTCTAAACCGCGATACTAAAGAAAATAATAGGATTCCCTGATCCAGATTCGGATCTGGGAGCTTGATGGAGCTCAGAAAGGCTTAAAAATCAATGTTCTCATAATGGATTCAAAATGAACGTGTGCATAGGCCTCATAGATACGAACCCAACACAACTTAAATGGACGTCACTCCTGATATCTTGTTCTGTTTGTTTTTCCAAACATGCAAAAACAATGTTGATCGTGCAGTCCGTATAATGCCACATGGCAGCAGACTGTACAGGTCATACGGCCATACAAATGACGTGGCAACAGTACAGTTTCTGTAGACGTGGCAGAGGCATAATGGACTATTGACGTGGCAGGTACAGGTGGACCAATCGGAAGGAGACATGTGTCACCACTGAAAGGGTGACGCGTAGCACACTCGTACAACTGGCATGTCACGCACGTACAGTGACATGTGGCAGACAATGATAGGGAAGATGTGTTGACTGGGAAAATTGGGGTCCAATCGGATTTTGACATGTGGCAGCATTTCTGGCTAATGGCATGGTGCCACGTGGCCCAGACATGGGTTGCCACATGGCACCCAAGTATTGGTTCATGATTTGCAAAATTTTGTGGAGCTTACCGTATTCGAACCGGATACCTCCCACCGAGCAGAGTCTTCGCAAAGGCTAGGCACCAACCCGTCTACATTGTGGAGCTTACTAATACATATCTCCGCAAATATTTAAGTTTGGGTGTATTGTTATCCGAGCAAAGTTGGGGTTGGGGCCTAGCCCTAGCCCTCGGCGTAACCATACCATGAGACCACACAATAGAACCCTGACCGATCGCATGGATGGATAAGAGCCTAGCCCCCGGTCTCAGGTGGCTCCATATGACTCGATGTTTTTTTTTGGCTATTAGCGTGAGGTTCGAGACCCTGGTCCTATCATTTGATGCCATATGACCTTTGCTTTCGTAGGTTAGGGTTAGCGTGCAACCCTTAAGGGTTTGCACTTGGCCATATCAGACCACGTGACTGTGAAAAAGGGGCCGTGCGCCCAGTCCAAGAGGCTTAGCCCAATAATCTTGCAAAATAGTGGGTTTTTAACATATAATAGTGATTTTGTATTGATTTTATGCTTATTATTGAAGATTTTTGGCCAATATTGGGGGATATTGGGCCCTTTTTTAGGCCAGATCTTGGGAGGAGGTTGGGATATGGTAACCAACTTCAGATATATATTAACCAGACCTTTTTGAGGCCATGGAAGGAGATTCATAGTATATTTATGTTGAAGGAAAGCCAAGCCAAATCCATTTTTTATGTAGGGAAGTTGTTGAGGAGCGCCTTTGCCGACCATTTCTTGGAGCTTTGGTCATCCGATTTGAGTGTCGTTTCTTCTATTGGGTTCTTAAGATTTTGGAGAACCAAACCAGATCAGTTTTGTAACCTTTTGGCATTGTTGTTATCTACTTATTGAGCTTTGAACAGAAATAATAAAGCCTCACCCACTAAGACAAAGGCCCGGAGACGTAGGCGAGATTGTCGAACTCAGTTATCACATTGGTGTTATGGTATGTTGTTGTTTATTGCTTCATTTCAATTCTATACATGTTTATATGGCTTTGGTATATTCTCATATCTTCTTCCTCTTTCATTAAGATTCCTAAATGGTTAATCAAAACATGCTTAATAACTCAACCATTGTCATGTAAAAGATCTTTTCGGATCAAGTGGTATTAGAGCTAGTTGACATTTGGATTTGAGTTTTGCATGTTAACCAGGGAAAAGCTACATCGTGGTAAAGGCTATTAAAGTTTCTGCTATTATTAGGTTATTTTCAATTTACTAGATAACAATAACATAAATAGGATCACTGAGAGAAACACAATCACAAGAGTACACAAGCATTTATCCTAGGAAACCCTCAAGGGGAAGAAAACCCAGCAAAACTTCTTTAATATAGATAGCCAATACAATGCCAAGACAATGAACCAAGGAATAAAAAAATTCCTCTCCCAAAGATGTGCCTCTCTCTCTCTTCCTTCTTCTCCAACTACAGCTTCAAACTTGCACTCTGATGAAAAAGTGAGTGTATATCCAAATGAGGCGCTAACCTCTCTTATTTACACAATCTGGCAGGTGTTGAATAGGTGTCTTTTCACAGGCAGGGCCGACTTCTCTTTAATATATTCTGGTTGGGTTGACTTCGCATTCTGGGTAGTTATAACCACTTTAATATATTCTGGGGCCGTCTTTTCATTTAGCCCATTACAATTAGGGTTTGACCAATCCTCAAAAGGGGATTTGGTCAATTACAATGCCTGACATGATCAATCCATAAAAGGGGATTGATCTAATCAATAATAAATATATTTTATCTTTATCCACAAAAGGGGATAAGAATATTCTTTGCATTTACACAATATTTTAACACTCCCTCTTAACAAGAAGGATATTCTTTATCTTTTGATGGGTCACTGGATGTCGACATCAACTAGATAGCAACATCCATTGGATAACATCATCAACTGAGCAACATCATCAACTAGATAACATCATCAACTGGGCAACATCATCAACTAGGTAACATCATCAACTGGATAACATGATGCATCAATATAATCCACTTGGTCATCTGCATCATGATCATTGACTGGCATATCTATAAATCATTGGAAGTTTTGTTCTCTTTATCTTTGCGCACAAGATACTCTTTCTTTCTTTCGTCTTTACGCATAAGTTACTTCGTTCTTATCTTCACATAGAAGATATCTTATCTTCACACAGAAGATGTCTTATCTTCACACATAATATATTCTATGAGTTTTGCCATTCCTTTTCTGTTCTCCCTTCTCTTGTAGTCATCTATATCACCCATCCATTGGGGAGGACTACTACCATAGCTTCACTCCTAGTCATCCCACATGAACTAGAGAAGCTAAGATGCTAGCCTGGGCAAGACTAGACTCCCTTTCCATGATCCATGCAGGATCACAACACAAACCTCAAGAGCCAACTAACCATTCCACATGGTCAAGGTTTGTGTTCCAGACTACTCAATCCTTGGCCAGAGGAGAGTATCTGCCCGCTGCCCCTTGGAGAAACATCCACATTCTTATCTACAAGGGTATTCTAGGATGTCCCTAGAGTATCCAAAACTCAACACTTGGACAGAGACCAACCTTGGCAAATTTATCATTCCCCTTCTCTACGAAGGTGTCTTCCTTCTCTATGAAGGTCTCTTCTCTTTCTCCTTCTCTATGAAGGTCTACCTGTGGGATTGCTCATTCCTTCTCTACGAAGGTCTAGCTATGGGATCCAAAAAAAAATCTCTTGTGGTCCAAAATCTTTCAATGGTATAATACCATGCTACCCATCTGTTGGGAATCATCCATCTACTCGATAAATTTCATCTTGATCAAAATATCTGGGCACCATTCATCCGCTTTCCTAATTGTACCAAATCACAATCCTCCATTTCGAACTCGAATACATAACTCCCTCTTGCACCAAACTAAGAGCTTCTAATCATCATCCTTGAAGTTTTCTTCTGTAATATCCTGGGTGCCTTCTTGAGTTCGAACATTTCTTTCTTTTTGACTTCATACTGGATCAACCTGCTCCCTTTGCATCTATAAGAATGATACTAGAGCAACCTGTAGTTACCTGCATCTCATCAACTATATCTCAGTATCCATATTTTTCTTCATCTTGAATATTTTTGTTCTGCATCTTTAGGAGCCTCCTGCTCCTATATAAATACTGGATATTGTCTAGTCTTTACTGACTTTCATCATATCATACGTTCTTCTCGTGTTGTCTAACTTCTGTAAGTCATGGCATAAGCTCTTTTTTCTGAGACTTGTAAACTTACTTACAATATGCTTTCTTTGTCACTCTCATGAGTCATCATACATGAAATAAATATTTCATCTCTTTCTTCATCCTCTTATTCGATACTTCCTTCATAAGTCTGCATAGACACTAAAATAAAACGAGGTTAATTAACATTCTCACAAAAAACTAACTTGTAATGAGAAGGTATTAAAGTAAACAAGATACTAAAAATAAACATAAATACTTATCTTTTGGTTTTTGTGTGGGGAGGCTCTACGGACTCTACCATTTGCTATCTTTCTTAAGATCAATTATCTTCAACTTAAAATACATAATCCTTAATTTCTTATAAAGCTTTCTTTGAGGGAGGAGATTCCTCTTCTTTTGCCACATGTGCTTGATACTTTTTTTTTCCTTTTCCTCGAGGACAGTCATAAGAAAAGTGTCCCAACTTTTGACAGTTTATCATCTGATCTTTAAAACATCTTTCTTCTTGTCTGGAACTCTTACGGAGTTAGCTTCTTTATTGTTCTTCCTAAAGGAACTTCTTTTGTTCTTTTGAGTTGTAAGAGCTTCCTCTTCATCGACAAGTAATCTCTTATGTTGGTCTGCAATTCTAGATTCTTCGTGTGTGCAATCTGTCGATAACTTATCAAACTTGGGTAACTTTCTTCTTGCACACACTCCTTGTACAAAAGGAATCCAAAATGTTGGAAACCCATTTAGGGTTGTGGTTACAAGCTCTTTGTCACTAATGACATCTCTAATAGCTGCAATCTGATCTCTGATCTGAGAAACTCTCATAAGATAGGATGTGACAGATTCTGAGTTTTCCATCTTCATATTACGAAGTTGATTTCTTAAGGAAAGATTACAGGTAATGTCTTTGATTTCATATAACATGTTGAGTGCTTCATACATTTCCCTTGATGTCTGTAGTTCGAAAATATGAGGGATCAAGTGATCCTTTACTGAATCTGACACGATTCTCTTTGCTTTCTTTTCATTCTTCTTATGCTTGGTCTTTTTATCTTCTTCATCTGGTTCTGGTACACCCACTATAACATGTTCTAGGAGATTATTCTCGTCTAGAATCATCTGCAACCTATGCTTCCAATATCTGAAGTTTCTAGATCCTTCTAGCATGTCTTCTACCCTCATGTTGGTAGCCATTCTTTCTTGCAGTAGAAAGAACCCTAGCCCTCCGGGCTATAGAAATAATAAAAAATAAAATTTCTTGGATCCGAAAACTGAACTCACCAAAATATGTGCTGGACTAAGGCGAGTATGCTGGTACAGTCAGATTTCTGGAAATCCAAATTTTACCCCTTCAAACTTGATCTGCGGATTTTTGGACTGGTGCTTCTGGTTTTATGGTACTTCTGGTACTCTGGTACTTTTGGTATTTCCAGTACTCTGGTTTTCTAGTACTTTGTGAAAACTAGGGTTTCACTTTCCGGGAAATCTAGCCACTGAAAATGTGCGCTGAAGTTGCCAAAATATTCCTTGAGGTAGGGCGCACCTTTCTAGATGGATTTGGGGCTAAAATTATTCTTCAATAAAAAGCCCTAATTTTTTTGTACGACAACAATGACGTTTTTCTTTTTCCTGTGAAAGATGATCTCTTCAGCTTGGCTCTGATACCATGTTAAAGTTTCTGCTATTATTAGGTTACTTTCAATTTACTAGATAACAATAGCATAGATAGGATCACTGAGAGAAACATAGTACACAAGCATTTATCCTGGGAAACCCTCAAGGGGAAGAAAACCCAACAAAACTTCCTTAATATAGATAGCCAATACAATGCCAAGACAATGAACCAAGCAATACAAAAATTCCTCTCCCAAGGATGTGCCTCTCTCTCTCTTCCTTCTTCTCCAACTGCAGCTTCAAACTTGCCCTCTGATGAACAAGTGAGTGTATATATAAATGAGGCGCTAACCTCTCTTATTTATACAATCTGGCAGGTGTTGAACAAGAGTCTTTTCACTGGTAGGGCCGACTTCTCATTCTAGCTGGTTATAACCCCTTTAATATATTCTAGTTGGGTCGACTTCTCATTTTGGGTGGTTATAACCACTTTAATATATTATGGGGTCGTCTTTTCATTTAGCCTATTACAATTTGGGTTTGACCAATCCACAAAAAGGGATTTGGTCAATTACAATGCCCGACATGATCAATCCACAAAATGGGATTGATCTAATCAATAATAAATATATTTTATCTTTATCCACAAAAGGGGATAAGAATATTCTTTGCAGTTACACAATATTTTAACAAAGGCGAGCTTGTTGAAGAGAATCCATTGATTGGATTGAGAAAGATAACTTCTCAAAGCGAGAGGATGGCATCGGAAGAGGAACTTTCTCAGGATGAGAAAGAGTTTCAAAAATCTTTATTTTTTATGTCGGAGATGATGAAGGTTTTGTATGAAGATTACTTGGAATGTAAAAAACCAAATCTGGGTGAATCTTCAAAGGGAAAAAGTGAAAAAGGAGAGGATCCTCCTCATATTCCTCCTTCACCTCCATCATCACCTCCTTCTTCTCCTTCTTCTTCAAGTTCAAGTTCTAAATCCAATGCAAAGAAACACGTTCATAAACATAAGAATGAAATGCCATTATTAAAACTTGATGTTAAATTCGAATTACCCATATATGATGGTGAAGTTAATGCAGAGAGACTTGAAAATTTGGTCAGACAGATGGAGGTCTGTTGCAATGTGCAATAGATCAAGGATGAGGCCACACAAATCAAGTTGGAATCATTGATACTTGCAGGCACAACACTCATCTGGTGGAAAAGAAAGTTGCAAAACAGAACACAACAAGTGGGTAATGTATTTCCATCATGGCAAAGTTTCATTTCTGCACTTAGAAAGCAATTATATCCTTTGGGTTATAAAGAGAAATCATTAATTGAATGTCAAGATTTAAAACTAAGAAAAGGACAAACAGTGCAAGAATACACAGATGGCTTTCGAAAAATGGCATTGATGTTAGATATTCCTTTACATACCCAATAAACTCTTATGAAGTATATAGGAGGTTTACCTGCACATATTAGAAACATTGCATTCATGTTTGGACCAAATAATCTTGATGAGGTTTTTGTTCAAGCAACATGCATTGACGTATGGAAAACAGTGTTGGGGTATCAGTGGAATCGTCTTCAAGGAAAGAGGACAAAAGGAAGTGGCATGGAAAAAAGGAAAATGCAATGACGAGAAAGGAAGAGAGGCCCTCTTGCAAGCTTTGCCAAAAAGAGGGACATGATGAGGGTCGATATTGGCAATTGCATCCCAAGAAGAGGCTAAAGTGGCTCAAGGAAAAGAAGGGGAGGCAAGCAGTTGTAGCGACAACTCGACTGACAGACTTGGGATCAGATTCAGGTGACGAATCTAAGGTCTCATTGGTTGGTCTGACAGGTAAAATTGCTTAAGGAATTGATTGTAGAAGTAACTTGTTTCATACAAGAGTAATCATGTGACACACTAAGGTTGATACATTAATCGATAATGGATCTCAATATAACCTAATCTCAGAGGAATTGATTAAGCAATTGGGGTTAAAAACACAAGTACATCATAAGCCCTACACGCTTAAATGGATAAGCAACCATCATCAAATGCACATAACAAAGCAGTGCACAATCAAATTTGTTGTTTCAACTAAGTATGTGGACGAGGTAACATGTGATGTAGTGCCACTTAGTGAATGTGGAATGGTCTTAGGTAGTCCATACTTGTTTGATCGTAAAACAATCTTCTACAGGACAAAGAATCGATATCAATTAACCAAAGCAGGTCAAGATTATGTGGTTCATGCTCATCATGTTAAAACAAATAAAACTCTTCAAACTATGGAACAATTAAAGAAGGAATTTAAAGAAAGCAACAAACCAATAATTGTTTCAAATGAAGTAATAGATCTTAAGCAAGAACATGAGATGATTGTTGAATGGAAAATCAATCACAGTTTGTTTCAAGATAAGCTCATGTCGTGAAAATATTACAAGTATATCAGCTCATTTGCAGTCATATTTTTTATGCTATCGTTAGTAATGTTGTCTACATGGATGATAGTCGCTTCAGTAAAACGTGACAGGGTTCAAATGGATAACAATATGCTGTCAGTTGTCATGATTGTGTTACAGTTGATTTTGATGAGACATGTGCACAAGACATATTTCAGAGACAGAGAAAAAGTTGGGTGGCCTATCCTACGCTTTTTGACTGGTCAGTAACCTTTTGGGGACCAAAAGGTCTTTTAGTGGGGAGTTATGATCCAGATTCAAATCTAGGAGCTTGATGGGGCTCAGAAAGGCCTAAAAATCAATGTTCTCATAATGGCTTCAAAACAGATGTGTGCGTAGGCCTTGTTGATACAAATCCAACTCAACTTGAACGAGATCAAACAAATGTCATATGCTCCTGATATCGCGTTCTGTTCGTTTTTCCAAATAGGCAAAAAAATGTTGACTGTAAAGTCCGTATAGTGCCATGTGGTAGCTGATTGTACAAGTCGTACAACTGGCGTGGCAACATAGTTTGCACAGATGTGGCAGGCTATATAGTTGATGTGGCAGGGGCACAGTAGACTGCTGACGTGGTAGGTACAGGTGGAACAAATGGGAGGTGACATGTGGCACCACTGAAAGGGTGACACGTGGAACACCTGTACAGCTAACATGTCACGCCCGTACAGTGACAGATTGCAGACAATGATAGAAAAGATGTGCTGACTGGGAAAATTGGGGTCCAATCATATTTTGACACGTGGTAGAGTTTCTGGCTAATGGCACGGTGCCACGTGGCCCAAACATGAGCTGCCACGTGGCACCCAAGTATTGGTTAGTGATTTGAAAATTTTTGTGGAGCTTACCAGATTCGAATTGGAGACCTCCCACTGATCAGAGTCTTCGTAAAGGCTGGGCACCAACCCACCTACACCATGGATCTTACCAATATATACCTTTGTAAATATCTAAGTTTGGACGTATTGTTATTCAAGCAATGTTAGAGCTGGGGCCTAGCCCCAGCCCTCGGTGTAACCATACCACGAGACCACGCAATAGAACCCTGACCGATCGCACAGATGGATAAGAGCCCAGCCCCCGGTCTCAGGTGGATCCATATGATTCGGTGTTTTTTGTTTGGCTGTTAGTGCGGGGTTCGGGACCTTGGTCCTGTCATTTGATGCCATATGACCTTTGCTTTCGGAGGTTAGGGCCAACGCGCAACCCTTAAGGGTTGGCACTTGCCCATATTAGACCATGTGACCATGAAAAAGGGGGCGCGCTCCTAATCCAGGGGGCTTAGCCCAATAATCCTGCAAAAAAGTGATTTTTTAACATATAATAGTGATTTTGTATTGATTTTATGCATGTTATTGAAGATTTTTGGCCAATATTGGGGGATATTGGGCCCTTTTTGAGGCTAGATCTTGGAAGGAAGTTGGGATATGGTAACCAACTTCAGATCTATATAAACCAGGCCTTCTCGAGGCCATGGAAGGAGATTCAAAGAAAAGTTATGTTGAAGGAAAGCCAAGCCAAAGCCATTTTTATGCAGGGAAGTTGTTGAGGAGTGCACCTTTGCGAACCATTTCTAGGAGCTCCGGTCATCCGATTTGAGTGTCATTTCTTATGTTGGGTTCTTAAGATCTGGGAGAACTAGACCTTATCATTTTTTTTAACCTTGGCACTGTTGTGATGTACTTATTGAGCTTTGAACAGAAATAAGAAAGCCTCACCCACTAAGACAAAGGCCCGGAGACGTAGGCGAGATTGTTGAACTCCGTTATCACATTGGTGTTATGGTTTGTTGTTTTTTATTGCTTTATTTCAGTTTTGTACATGTTTATATGGTTGTGACATATTCTCATATCTTCTTCCTCTTTCATTAAGCTTCCTTATTGGTTAATCAAAACATGCTTAATAACTTAACCATTGTCGTGTAAAAGATTGTTTCAGATCATTCCCTTAAGGGACTGGAATTCCTACCTTAAAAGTCTTTAGGAGTTCCCTAATGCCATGAACACCATTCCTATTATCCCTACAAAGGAAGAAGTTTTTTCTTTAGAGGACATAGAGTTCGGGGTTAAGCGGCTTGCAAATGGGAAAGCTAAGGACATTGAAGGCTACCAAGCTGAAATTTTTAAAATCAGAGGGCCAATCCTTATCCCTCACATACACAAGCTCTTCAATTTAACATCCAAGCAGGGCTTCCCTAAACCCTAGAATCAAAGCCTCATTGTTCCTACTTTTAAAAATGGGGATAGAAACATTCCCTCTAATTATAGGACCATTATGATTAGCCTGATTTTAGCCAAGATTTATGGAATTATTTTGGAAAAGAAGATTAGTATTTGGCTAGAAATTCATGGTAAAAGAGATAAAGGCCAGGACAGGTTTAGGAGATATCATTCAACTGTGGACCATATTGTTACCTTTAGGATCATTGCAGAGGAGTTCTACAATACTAAAACCAATATTTTTTGTTGTTTTGTTGACTTTAGAAAAGCTTTTGACATGGTTCCTAAGAAAAACCTTTGGAATAGGTTGGAAGAGATAAAATTGCCTCTCGAGTTGAGGGATGCTACAATAAGGATGTATGAGAATGTTATTGCTAAGTTGAAAGTAAATAAGGCCTGGTCAAAAGAGATTAACTGCAATATCAAAGTCAAACAAGGTTGTCCCTTGTCCCCTACCCTTTTTGGCATATACATTGACAAGTTAGAAGATGGCTTGGAAAAAGCAGGTTGTGTCGACCTTACTCTCACTCGTATAGTCATCAATCTTCTTCTTTATGTCGATGATATTGTTCTTATGGCAAGGATTCCCCATGATCTTGAAAACCAACTAAGAATCCTCAAGGATTTTTGTTCTAATATGGGTATGACTATTAATATTGATAAGACTAAGGTCATGATTATTATATTCAATAAGATCCCTTATGATACCTTCATATATGACAACAACAACTTGGAGGAAGTGACTTCATACAAATATCTTGGAATTTATATTCACCACAAGCTCAATTGGAATTATAGCATTAAGAAAAGGATTATTGGGGGATGGAAAGCTTATTATGGGCTTGAAAACAATTGTAAATCAGTTGATATTTGGAGTTGGGATAAGAAGAAACTCCTCTTTGAGACTCTTGTTATACCTGTTATTATTTATGGATGTGAAGTCTGGGGTTGTAGTATCTCACGTGAATCCTGGAGAAAGATAGAGCAAATACAAAATAATTTTATAACCTGTAATCTCAAAATTAAAGGAAATACTCCCTATCCCATCCTCCTCTTAGAAACAAGCCTCTCTCCCATTGAGAGCATGGCTATGACTAGATACCTAATGTATAAGAACAAGTTAAACAACATGGAAGACAAGAAACTTCCTAAAATCACTTCAGAATCGAGTCATAACCACCATCGACTCAAGCGAGGATGGCATAAAGATGCTCAGTCTTGGCTAAACTATTGGGGAATCATGGAAGACACCATTTTGCAGAATAAAGATACTATTAAAAAAAACGTCAAATCAAAATTTAAAGAGAAAATGTGGTGTGATAAAGAGTTAGAGGAAAAAAGAAAATTGAGGTATTATAAGGATGTAATCAACCCTAATCCAGAAGATCAAAATTATATATATGTTTTGCCAAGTGTAAAGAAAAAAAAAGCATTGCTAAGACAAGAACAAATTCTCACGAGCTCCATAGTGAAACTGGGCATTGGTCAATTCTTAAAACGCCATGGGATGAAAGAGTGTGTCACCTTTGTGACACTAAGAAGGTTGAAGATGAAAAACACTTTCTCTTAGATTGTCCAGCCTATACCCATATTAGATCTCATTTTCAAAATATTTGTCACAGTACCAACCTTCATAACCTCTTAACTC
>JASDQU010013315.1:114813-124820 GCA_032191745.1 Picea mariana
GGGTCAATTTAAAGAAAGGGGAAGCGGTGGTTGGAAACGCGTGAATTGGGAAAATAGAAAGGCGGAAGACATTTTTCGTAAGTGCGAATTGGTTTCAAAGAAGCCCCATTGTTGCAAAATCATGATCTACTAGTTATCAAGAAATGCGTTGTTGAAGATTACATTTTATTGCAACATGCGTGTGCAGTTATGTTCTTCATACATTATTCCATGACTGTAACATATCAACTGAAGTAGTCAATTTTGTTTTGTACTAATTAGCATTAAAACTTAATAATTTCATCTCTAGAAACAAGAAGAACGATTTTGCTGGAGCATTTTACATTGGTATTAGTAAACATAAGATCGAAGAAGTACGAGAGCACTCAAGTATGCCAATTAGAACATGCGTGAAACCCAGAAAAGTGGCAGAGACGAAGAGTCCAAGGCCAAAATTTTGTAATAGCAAATCCATTCAAAAAAATAAGAAAAGTACTAAGTATTGTACATCTATGCTTAAAAATAGGATCGAGTCTTCGGTTGAAAACATTGAAGGTATCTGCGATAAACACAGGCACGGGTTCCGCAGTATGCAAGATACTTGGAGTTTTCTCCTCGATTAATCATCCTCTGYTGAAATTGATATTTTTCAGAAGCTTTGCTTGAGGAAGAAGACAAAAATGGTTGCAGGGCAAGGGGAATAGCCCTTAGTTGAAACCGGCTCTTCATAGTMAAAAAAAATTCAGTAGTACAGCTTGCACGTGCAATTACAGAGGCCCAAATTAGTCCATTCTGGGCAGAAGGAGATGACTAGTAGGAAAATGCGTTGCAGCAACGAAAGTTTTGCACCTGATACCCGAAAATGTTAAACAATATTTTTTTGGATTGAAATATATCTTTGGAAGCATCAACATATGATTGGTTTACAGTCAAACTCTTCCGCCCAGAATGAACTAATTTGGAACTCTGGAATTCCTACTTTGGCGGTGCAAAGTGGTTGTTGCATTCACTGTCCGTTTTTTTTTCTTCTGAAACTCCTTTTCGTGTTGTCATGACTGCGATCACCGAGTCAAGAAGGCACGTTCGTTATGGTTCATTTCAATTTGGGCCCAGGAGTGGGAATATTTTCTACATTTCCATCATCCATTGTCGTATCATCGTCCATCAGATCATCTTCTTCTAGCTTGGAATTCATGGCATAAAGTTTTGCGATAGGCATGACTGCAAGTGGGTAGGTTCTCTGAGTAGCCAAGGTTGGCATCGAATTTTTTGGCTTGAAATATATCTCTCGGTGTACCAAGGGACCATCTCATTTTTTGCTAGTGGTCGAAGACGAATGAATAGTAAGAATATGCCCTGGAATAGTGGAACCTGTGGCCATTATGCCCCAATGTGTTGACTGTGTGTGGAGAGAACTGCCGCCACAAGTTATTAAGAATTTTTGTTTTCTCGAGACAATGTTTCAAATGAAAATCGAGGAGGGATAATATAAGCCTCCACAAAGTCTGGTTTAATGCGTATCAATGGAATATCTCCTCGAGCCTTTCACTGATCAATGACAATTTCCAGGGTTCATGCAGAATGAGTTGTGACCATCACAACTCACTAATTGCACAATTAGAAAAAAGTGTGAAGGTGGCGGTGACGGCGAAAAGACATTAAGAATCATAAATTTCTTAAAAGCACCAACCCATCAGTGGACAGAAAAAAAAAATATTGCGTCGCCTTTGAAATGAATACTTGGAAAGGATAACATGCTTGTGCGCAAATCTTAGTTTAATTCGTACTAATGACAAATCTTCTCTGAAATTCCGGACATTAATGACAACTGTAACGGTTGATGCAGGATGGATACTAGCATTAAAGCTTAATTATTGCGTATGGAAAGCGGTCAGGCGGGTTACAAAAGAAAAACAGAAGAAGATATACCCATGAGACATGAAGGCTCGATGGTTCTCTGCCTGGCGGATGGGTTCTCGGCCTGGCGGGCTAAAAATTGAGCCTCTATTGTTCTGTGTCCTACAAATAGCACCTACACTTCTGCAAGATACAAAATGATAGGCGGAGTTGTAGGTTGGTTGGTTAAACATGTACTTTTATAAACTATGGACATCAGATTGTATCGAACATATCTGAATCTGTGATTCCATACTTGGGCACTTTTTGTTTCGCGCATTTGCGGCTTGGCGGGCTGAAAATTGAGTATCTATTGTTCTGTGCCCTACAAATACCACCCACAATTCCACGATATACAAATTGACAGCGGGAGTTGCGGAGATGAGTTTCTATATAAAGTATAGACATGAGATTTTATACAGCATATGCAGATCGCTTATTCCATACTTAGGCACTTTTTTGATAGCGGGTTCACGGCCTGGCGGGCTGAAAAAAAACTGAATATTGTTTCGTGTCCTACAAATAGCACGCAGATTTTCGCGATATACAAATTGACATCACAACCTACGGGTTGCTTGGCTAAACATTGCATTTGTATTGTTCTAGAAGATATGCGGATTCTTCGTTCCATGTACTACAAATAGCAACCACATTTTTGCGATATACAAATTGACAGGAGGACCTATGGGTTGCTTGGCTGAACATTGTATTTGTATTGTTCTAGAACATATGCGGATTCCTCATTCCATACTTGGGCACTTTTTAGATCGCGGGTTCGCAGCTTGGCGAGATGAAAATTAAGTATCTATTGTTCTGTGTCCTACAAATAACACCTACACTTCCACGATATACAAATTTACAAGCGGGCTTTTGGAGATAGTCTCTATATAAAGTATGGAATGAGATTTTATACAACATATGCAGATTCCTCATTCCATACTTACATAGTTTTTGAATCCTGGATCCGTAGCCTGGCAGGCCGAAAATAGAGTCTCTATTATTCTGTCTCCTACAAATAGCACCCAGATTTCTGCGATATACAAATTGACGGCGGGAGTTGCGGAGATGAGTCTCTATATAAAGTATCATCTTGAGATTTTATAGAGCATATGCGGATCCGTGTTTCCATATTTAGGCAGTTTTCTTATTGCGGGTTTGCAGTATGGCGGGTCGAAAAAAGAGTCTCTATTGTTCCCTGTCCTACAAATAACACTGATATTTCCACGACATACAAATTGACAGGAGTCGCCACGGGTTGCTTGGCTGAACATATGGGCATCCCTCATTCCATACTTGGGCACTTTTTTGGATCGCGGGTTCACGAGCGGGCGGGCTGAAAATTAAGTATCTACTATTTTGTATCCTCCAAATAGCACCCACACTTCCGCAATATACAAATTCACACGCGGACTTGTGCACATAATCTGTATATAAAATATGGAATGAGATTTTACACAGCATATGTGGATCACTAATTGCATACTTAGGCAGTTTTTGGAGCACGCGTTGGCGGCCTGGCGCACCGAAGACAGTCTATTGTTTCGTCGCCTAAAAATAGCATCCAGACTTCAACGATATACAAATTGACAAGTGTACTCGGACTGCTTCATTGAACATTGGACTTTTATTGTCCCGTTGCGATCCCGTATCAATTTTATAGTTAGCATTTTTTTTTATTGGGGGCTCTGGAGTTGTCTGCGACATACAAATTGACGCGGGTTGGAAATTGGGCCTCTATTGTTCCCCTTTGTACAAACACATTGTTCTAGAACATATGCGGATCCCTCATTCCATACATGAGCACTTTTTGGATCGCGGATTCGTGACCTGACGAGCTTAAAATTAAGTATCTATTGTTCTGTGTTCTACAAATAGCATCTTTACTTCCGCAATATACAAATTGACAAGCGGACTTGTGGACATAGTCTCTATATTAACTATGGAATGGGATTTTATACAACATATGCAGATTTCTCATTCCATACTTGGGCAGCTTTTGGATCGCGGGTTGGCGGCCTGGCGGGTTGAAAATAGAGTTTCTATTGTTCCCTCTCCTACATATACCACCCAGACTTCTGCAATATACAAATTGCCAGAAGGACTCAGGCTAGTTTCCTGAACATTGCACTTTTAGGCAGTTTTTGGATGGCGGGTTCGCAACCGGGCGAGCCGAAAATAGAGTCTCCATTGTTCCCTCTGCTACAAATAGAATCCAGGCTTCCGCCATATACAAATTGACAAGAGGACTCGTGCTGGTTCGCTGAACATTGCACTTTTATTGTCTCGTAAAATTTCGTATGTATTTCATATTTAACGATTTTTTTTTATTGGGGGTTGTGGGACTGGCGGGTTGAAAAATGGGCCTCTTTTGGTCGGGCTTGCGGGATGAAAATTGGGACTTTATAGACTTGAGAGCTGGCGCATTAAATTATTAAAGCATGTTAAATCGCTTATTCTTAAAAGAATCAAGGAAAGAAAAGATTTTATTTTTTTAAATTCTATAACCGCAAGCATAACAAGGACCAATTTGAATTTTAAGGGTTTGTTGTTAATATGATAGCACAATTGCATTCTGCACACTAAATATTCATTGATTTCAGATTATTGTAGGATATTAATCTGACTAACTTCATCGAATAAGTAAAAATGAGAAAACAACGACGAATTTGTATTTTAAGAGCCTCTTGTTTGTATGTGAGGACAATCGCAGTTCGAACACTATATATTCATTGATTTCAAATTATTTCAGAACAATAGTTTGACCAAGTTCATCGATCAAGGAAATCTGCTAAAGCAAGTGACAATACAGTTGCGTCACAGCGTCATAGAAATTACCAGGCGGATCTGCGTCCCAGCTGGCTAAAAAAAAACAATTATACTGTTCGGTGTCCTCCAAAGAACAGTTGGAGTTCCAGGGTATACAAATTGACAGACAAAGAAGATAACCAAGAACCAACCATACTTTAAACATTCCGCAAGCAAGTTCCCAGAAGGTTCCATAGAGCAGAACCCATTGACCTTTGCACCAAACAATTTGATATACAAAGAAAAGACATTGCCGCATTTGTTTTCTGTTGAAACGAACTTTCATCTAGATGTTGAACAAATATTACAAAGAGACATGAGCTATTTTCCTTTCCTCTCAAAGTTTCATATAAAAAAAAAATTTCCCCTTTTCAACTGATATGCAAAATTGCATTGTCCTCATTTAAGGTGAATTTGCTTTGTATCCGAAGCTGCCACAACATGTAGACATTGCTTGCCTTTTCCTGTAGATATGTTTCATACAAAAACTCTGCCAACTCAAGAAGCAGATTTTGTAACAGCGGCTGCCTGATCATATAGTGCATGGTTGTGTTTCCCATGGTTCGAATAACACCACCAAGGCAATGTCCATAAATATATGGACATTTTTCACCGCATTGCAGACAATCAATCGTATCATCAGTTATCAAAGCGGAGGCAGAGGCAACGGAATGGCATTTTGCACAAACAGACTCAAAGGGGGTCAAGTACACATTGGCTGCAACTAAAAGACCATCAACCTGGGAATGCGAGCAAAGGAATTAATACATTGAACAATATAATACAGAACTGCATCCCACCCTCCCCTTTAAAACAAAAAAAATAAATTTAACAACTGCAGAAATTTGTTGAAGACTATTTCTATAAGCAAAGTGAGGATGATTTTGTAAATGTATATGCACAACAATTGTAGAGCTAGATAGCTTTTCTAGATCCTTTACTGTATCTGCTCGCAACTCTGTTACAGACATTGATTGGGTTGTCCGAAAGATCGTTTCTCTAGCATCCTTCTTTTTTGTTATGTTTTTGAACAACATAAGTGGAATCTGCCCTCTATGCAATTGTTGTTCCATTGACGAAAAAAAATCTGAATACGTATCGAACAATTGTAGCTACAACATGGAACAGTGCAATTTTTTTGTAACTTATTCGACATATATGCAGAAGTGAAAGTAAACAACAAAATTGAATATGAAAAGCGGTACCATTGCCTTCTCACTGTCCGACTCTCCATCCTTTATATGGAGAAGGTGTTGCGACCCAAATTTCCTGGCCAGTGTGACAGCAGCCCCAATCGTTCCCATTGGGTAAATATCAGTGCTCTGTGAAAGTTGCCTAATAGTCGAGTCCGGGAGGAAGCAATATTCTGAACAAATAGGAGGAATTTTTTCCACAATGCTTGTTTTGTTGACCGAAATAACTCGATCGCAATCACCACGGTCATATACTGTTTTCGGCATTATATTAAAATTTGCAATGGATATCCCATTACGCGGAAATATCCTTTTTGCATGTTTCTGGACAAGTTGTGGAAGAATAGTCAGTGTGACTGTCATCATGGCGACCTTTTCTGTCATATCAGCACGCATAATGGCTCTATTTTTGTTTGCCTTGTCCAAGTAGGTGGTATAGACAACCATTATGTCCCCAACGAACACCTGTCCAGTTTGGCAGCTGTTCAAGGCCTCTATTGACAGTACTTTGGATTTCATAACTCTAGACCTAAAGACATTTTTTGAACAGGAAAACTAAAGTGAATGGTAGTGTGCTACAAGTACACACATACTTTTGATGGACTATGGAGCCAGAGTTTCGCAACGACACCTCTTAGTCTTCGGAACATGCAGCAGGTTCGGCGTCTCGCTCGTACTTGTTGATACTTCTTGCGAGCTGCAAACCATGTACTGCAGATGGCATAAGCATATTCGTCATGCCATAGATGAATATATAGCCCAGGAAATTTGTCTAGTAAACATAGTAAGAGCACAGCGCATGCATCTTTACCTTTGGCCTTGTCGGTCTGTCGATGTCTGGGATGACTGACTGCTCATGGCCGTCTCACTAGTCCAACTTTTTCTGATGCAAGCATTTGCAGATGGACATCAGGACTAAGAAAATATATGCATTCTATATTATATGCCCGCACCGGGTTTGTATATTTAATTTGCCAGCACACTTGGTATACCTTTTAAAAGATTGTACCACAGAACCCCCTGTTGTTGCACAGAAGAATTCATCTCCCTGTCTAAGAAACCTGTTTTTTCCAAGGCAGCAACAAGGAAGATGCAATCGACAGCAAGGCAAGCTAGTTTGAAAACAGACATGTAAAACAAAAAAGAAATAGGTCTATTTACTCGCCAAAGAGTCCTTCGTCCTATCCATCCATTATGTTTGTTTAATTGCAGCAATGCAGCGCAAACACAACGAACATGCACTAGCTTAGTATGCAGGAATAAACGTACGCAACCAAGAAAACTTACCATGAAGGAAGGCACGCAACTAGCTTAACACATATCCAGACCATAAATGAAATACAAAACAACGCAATATGAAACAACAGTACGAGCATGCACCTTTTTATATCCTCTTCAGCCAATGCAGTCGAGACTCTCTCCTTTTCTCCAGCTACTATGTTTGTTTCAATTTGGGAACCCACAAAATTTAATGAACATCAATGGAAGCTGGTATTCATCGGAGAACAAGCAATATGTACATAGAGGAAAATTGACTCAACGAACATTCTACAAAGGCAGAAACATGAACCTTTGCGCTTCTCTATCCATGGTTGTAAACGTGTACAATTTTCTTCCCTAGCCAAAATATATTATAAGGCACAAAATATCATGCAACTGCATGGCCGCAGCTAAACGATTTCTGCTTTTCCTTGGGAATTTATCCACATATGCTCTCTAGCCATGTTCTTTATCCTCTACATAGACTGTTGTGCACATGATACATGTTCTCAGTTTTCCGTGGCTAATTACCCACACATGCTTCCAGACATGAAAATATAATCTTGTAGAATCTTTGTTGCACATATCATATATCAAGAACAACACAAATTGCATCCTGCGCACACCAGTCTATGTAGAGGAGAAAGGACATGTCATGTCATATCCACACATCTGACCATACATAGTTTATAAATGTACCCTGCATACATATGCTTTATTCCAACAAAAAAACAGTGGGTATTGTAACTTCACATGTAATCCTCGAACAATTTTGCATGCAACTATTTTCTTTCATGGTAGGACTGCAGCACCAGGAAAATCTCACAGAATAACAGATCTTGACTCTGGCAGACATGGAAAATAAAACAAGTGCATATCCACTAGTGGGTGCAGGGGATGAACACCATAAAGCGCCCCAAACAAAACAATAACAATCCAAAAAAAAAAAGCTCCAGCCACCGTCGTTGCACCCCAACCCTGCAAGGCCGAATCAAAGAAAAGAAACCAGCAAGGACCAAACCAGCGAGAAAGCAGGAAGAGGCTGAACTGCACCCCCAGTGCCCCAAAGTGCAAACCCCATCCAAACAAACAAAACCAACAACCCGGGAACCAACAAACCAACAAGAACCACCAAGCCAGTGAACAACATATGTATCTCCAACGATTATGAAACTGCAACCAAACAAAAAAGGAACCAGAAACACACAAGGAACATGCGACTACAAATAAGCAAACATCCTTACTTGCAAACTGCAAACTAAACAACAAACAAGGAATACAAAATGAAACCACGACATCCAAACTTACTTCGAAACGATGAAATGCAGAAGCACAGCTCGAATCACCAGTGAAACAACAAGAAGAAGCAACTGAGAAGCCAACGAACAAGAACCACTCACCGAACCAATAAACAATGTATGTAGCCTCAATGATTACGAGGATGAAGCATACAATGGCAGCAACCGACAAACCAGCGTAGAAGAAGCAGTCACTGAACCAGTAAACAATGTATGTAGCTTCAATGGCAGAACAAGGACGAAACATACAATGGTTATTGAACTGGCGGTAGACAATCAAATGCAAATTCACTGTAACTGTATAGAAAATTTCGAGGAAAAATGTACTCCGAGAACCGTATTTACATAAACATTTAAGACTCTCAAGCTGTCTGAGCACCTCGCGGAATGCAAACATTTAAGCTATCAGGGGTGTTGCAGAATGTCGCGTCATGTGAACATTTACGCAGTCAGTCCTATTGACGCATCTCGGAATAAGTGTCAATACATTTCAAGAAATATACATCCGCCAAAGATGCTATAAACTTTGGAATTCTCTGATCCGAAATCGGATTCAGAAGCCTGTCAGGGCATGAAAAATGCTCAAAAATGAAAGTGCTCGGAATTTGACGAAACCAGCACCATTGCGTCCGGCTCATCTTCTTGATTCCGGTGGTATAATTTTTATGTCAAACGGAGTCCATATGAAGAAGATATCGCGTTCTGACCGAAAAGTCAAACAGGAAAAAAAATGCTGACTGGGCAGGACACGTGTCAGTCCGTACAACTGACATGGTAGGTCCGTACAACTGACGTGGCGGGCCAAGAATGTGACACGTGGCAGCATCGGAGGACAACACGTGGTAGCCTCAGTCAGTGACACGTGGCAGGCTGATTTGGCATTTTTGGCGTGCACTTTGACCAATCCTGGAGTGACACGTGTCACCACTGGAAGGGTGACACGTGGCACGAATGACGTCAGCGGATGACGTGGCAGTGCTGACTGGGCATACGGCTGATGACGTGGCATGGATGACAGAGTGTACGGCTTCCAATGTGGCAGTTGACGTGGCAGCAGATGTGGACGAATCAGAGGCTGACACGTGGCATTCGACGATTGGTTGGAAAGGTGTCACGTGGCCCAATCACGGGCTGCCACGTGGCACCCCGGGTTTTTCCAATATGGCCTGTGTCAAAAAAATTCGGAGCCCGGGGGATGCGAACCTCGGACCTCCACTTCCGTCCACGCCTTACCAAGCTCGGTTGACCAATGCGCCGAAACATGTTACTTGTTACATGGGCGAATTTAAAATATTTTATTTTGCAGCTTGTATTTAATTGGCGGGGGGAGGGGCCGGGGCTTAGCCCCGACCCCGGTTATATGTAGTGCCATATGACCTTGCCAAAAGGGGCCGCGCCCACGAAAGGGGCCTAGCGCCCAATATAGTTATAAAGTGGGTATTATAACTAAAAATTGGTTTTTTTTAGTTATTATTTAAGCCTTTTTAATGTAATTAATCCATTTTTAAGGGTTATTGGGCATTTTTAGAGCCTAAATTCGTGGAGGAAGTTGGAGAGGGAAAACTAACTCCCCAAC
>JASDQU010013316.1:25098-35426 GCA_032191745.1 Picea mariana
AATGTGTAGCAAGCAATAAATCATAGGTAACAACAACATTAGAACTTTTAGATTGTATGCAGATAATCCGTGGAGTAAGCAAGGAAGGTTGAATCTCTCCATAAGCTTCACAAAACCAAAAAGCATTCCCATAAGTCAATATGTGCCAAATCACTTGTCAAGAGAAACATTATCAAATTGAATAAAAAAAAATTAAAAATTAAAAAAAAAAAAAAAAATATTAATTAAATATTTTGAATTTAGTTTTGCATTTCTAGGTTCACCAACAATATGGGGCTTAAGTCCACTGCTTCAATAAGAGAGGGTTAGCTTCAATAATCTTTTTAATCTCTAGAGTCCCCCAAGTTTTGATGCCCATATTTATTACGATGTTCATTTTCCTAGCACGTAACCATACAATAGGTTAGAGCTTATCAAGTATAAGGAAGTAAAACAAACATCAATTGAATTCATATTATTTTATCTTTTTTAAGAGTTTTGGGTTCTACAATATAAACATTTTGATATCTTTGATAAGTCCTTTGATAAGTATTTACATGGCTTTGGAGAAATATTTTGAAAATGAGAATAATTTTGAATCAGATAGATATTGGTGGTCACCCATTTGTTCCACTAATTTAGAATGGTTTCACATCTTGGCATTTTTTCTACAGTTTTTGGGTCTCAAACTTCCAGGATCATTTTGAAGTTCTAAACGATGTTTTTTTGGTGCAATAACACTCAATTGTAATGTTCGGGTAGATGTTGGGCAGTTTGAAATGTGTACTACTCGGCTAGACCTTTCTGACGAGCTACCGAGTGCCCCAAACAAAGATCGTATGCAAATGTTCTGCCCCCGAGAAGTTAACGTATCAACTAACCACATCGAGGCCCATAAATCTTTTGGTGTTTCATCTTATGGGGTTAGGGTTTTGGATGTTTAGGGTTTTCTCAATGATGTTTTATGTTAAAAGGCATTTTTTACCTCTTTGTAATCAACTTCTTGCGAATGAGTGCAGCGGACACATCTCTCTCTTCAAGGAAAGATACCACCATTCCAGCAAGTATGTGTGCTTTGCAATTTATAATCTTGTGTATTCCATTCATTAATAGAATCTGAGTTTAATTGTATTAATGTGTTTATTGCAATATCTCAGTGTGTTTCCTTGTTATATCTATGCCTTCATTTCATTCTCAATAAATCTGAATCAAATTTAGAATCTATTAACCTAAATATTAATTATCCACCAATAACTACAGATTCATGCCTTAATTGTTTCAATAGAGTCATGATGAAAAAAGCTCTAGCTCATGAAACACGTGAAACACCTCTAAACATGTACATCTCTTGAATTCAAAAATAAAGAAAGAACGAACTAAATAAACTTAATAACTTGACATTAACAAACACAAAAAGTAGAGAGAATAAGAGAATACACAACCTCCAAAAACTCTCATGACAAAGAAACCAAAAACTCACTCATAAAAATGCAGATAATCACAAATTTATATCTTCAACCTCATTCCAATAAATTATAAACAGAAGATAATTTCAGTGATGGTAAATTACTATGTTAATAGGTTAAAAATCTAATATATTAAAAAGCATTAAAATATAGGAATGTCCCAACCACCCAACCTTTAACAAAATTGAAAAGTATAAACATAAAATTTGGCATTAACAAATATTAAATAAATAACTATACAATGTCCAAAATAGTCTAAAAATATAACACTCAGATTTTGTGAAAACAAACATTACTAGACTAAGAACTACATAACCAAATAACCCAACACTTACTAATGAACTAAGATAACTCTTAATTTTCCAATAAAATTACACTTAACACATTTGTGACGCTTTCACATTTTTGTAATTAACACAAAAACTTCATGAATCAATAACCAATCTTTGAGATTCATATAATTGAAACACTAACAACATTATATATTTATATTCACAAGCATAAGGAAAACAAACATGAAATGTAACATTTAAAAACGAAAAATAAATAAAAAAATAAAAGCAATCATGAAGTCAATGCCCTAAAATTCATACAACCTAGAAGATTGAGAATTCACTATTTACAATTATAAGAGAACGACAGTCCCACTTTCACAGATATGAAACATTCCAAACATTTGCAACCATGCAAAAACTAAGAAAACAATCACTAAACTCACTTACATAATTGGCAAGATTTTGATTTTCCCTACATGTAACTAAAGAGATCAAAAGATCAAATTAGATTCACAATTATAAAATGTTTAACCACAATAACTAGATATATCATTCACACACATAAGAAAAAGAAAAACCCACTAAAAATATTGAAAAATGAATAACCCAATCCCCAACATTTAAAAACACAAAAATGTCAAGCCCCATAATACACAAAACCCAATCCCCAACATTTGAAAACACAAAAATGTCAAGCCCCATAATACACAAACAAGAGGCTAAAAGGGAAATAACCCAACATTCACTAATACCAAAATATTGAAAACCCTGACACTAATCATTCAAGGAGGACTCTAAATTCCCTCAAGTGGTCATTGTGAACAAGGAAAGAAGGGAACATACTTGTCCAATGCTTCTATATATTTGTCTTCATGATTATAAAGAATATTTTCACATAATAGCCATTGTAGTCAATTTTGGTAAAGCCCAACAAGTAGCACTCAACCTCGTTGAATTTCTTGGCCATTACCATGTCTTCAAAATACTTCAGGTTGAAGAAAGCCCTAAATTCTTGCTCTTAACTACGATCATTTTTTCCAAGAGAGCCAAGGTCAGGCCTTCATTCACACATGACTCTAATAGACTCTAATAGTTTTAGGGGCTTCCATTTCATTATGTCCAAATATTATTTCTAAATGTGTAAGTTAAGTCAAAAATAGGAATAAGACTCTCATTTGAGTCTAACAATTTATATTTTGTCTAGAAGTGGGGTTTCCATTTCATTATGTCCAAATATCATTTCTAAATGTGTAAGTTAAGTTAAAAATAGGAATAAGAGTCTCATTTGAGTCTAGCAATTAATATTTTGTCTGGAAGTGGGGGAAGGGAAGGGGAAGTGGAAGTGGAAGTGGGTGATTAAGGTAAATTTCCTTCCATGTGCCACAATTTCCTAACCACAATCTCTCATATTAATATGCCCACAACGCTTCTAAACTCGTTGTCACTACCTAGATTCCCTAGTGATAGGTTTTGATATGATGTAAAATATGCACACACAGTATTATGCAAAGTTGCAAGAGAGGAGACACCATTGATGATAGCATATGAAGCATAGGCGTTGATATGATGTAAAATATGCACACACAATATTATGCAAAGTTGCAAGAGATGAGACACCATCGATGATAGCATATGAAGTGAAACATGCTCGATGGAGCTTTCTTTTGCATTATTAGTATCTTATTAACAAAAACTCTCAAGTTTTGGGGAACTCCAATTTTTCTTCATGTCTTCATCTCCAACCAGCATTTACATCTTATCTTTTGTTCAACACAAAGACTTTATTGCATTTGCATAATATTTTATATGTTATTTTAGCTAGTTATGTTACCTTTTAGGTAGATACTCGGTTCATCTTTTCTACTATCTAGTTTAGGAATCATTTCTACGCTTCCACTTTGTATCTACATTGGGTTTACCCTTTAGTCCTTTTGACCTACTTTAATCATTTTGACCTACATTTGTAGATATTTATTGAACATTAATAAATTTATCTTATCTTCATTCTTATCTATTTTTATCTTTACACACTTATGTCATTTATGAACCTTAATTTTTAAAAATGCACTAGTGACTTTATTAAATTCTTAAGTCATTTTATTTAACACCAACTCAAAAGTATTCAATTTTGCTACCCTTCATAGCTATAATACAATTTCACTACCATTACAACAATGTAATCATCATAATACAATTTCACTACCATTACAACAATGATTATCATAATACAATTTCACTACCATTACAACAATGTAATCATCATAATATCTAAATACAACAATGTAATCATCATAATATCTAAATACAACAATGTAATCATTGTGAGCTCAACATATCACTTACATAAATTGACCCTAGGTAGAGAGGATAACAATCATTCATTCCAACTACCTAAACTAAACTTAATGAACATACATTCTACTATATTTATAACATAAATATACATTATTTACCAAAAACACTAACTCTAAAGTATTATGATATATACATTTAATTACAACATAAATATGAACATTAAAATAAATAAATTCTCTTATTTTCCTCCTAAAATCCATTTTCGAAAAAGGAAGCTCTCAACCACGTAATAAAATTTATGGTATTAAATTTTAAGTTGACAAAGTTTTTTTTACTATTATATAATTAAGTTTTTAATAAAATTTATGGTATTAAATTTTAAGTTGATAAGGTTTTTTTTACTATTACATAATTTAGTTTTTAATGAAAACGTTGAATATTTTTAACTTTTGAGTTTTTTTTAGTTTAACATCTTAAAATTAAATTATTATTAAAATTTAAATTTAAATTATTAATTAAAAATAAGTTTAATTTATATTTATATATTTTTAAATTTAAATGAATTTAAGGTTTACATAGGGATTGAAAAATCTATTACTAATCATAGAGGATATTTAATTTGAAAAACATTTATAATAAGTCATGGCTTTTATTTATGAACGATTTTATAGTAATTTAGTGTGGAATATTCATGGTTTCAACCAATTTTGCACATTTAAAAATTCAAATTTCTTTTTAATTTTATTTGGGTTAAATTTTCTTATTAGTCTCTTTTGGGGTGTTGATTACCTTTTAATCCAGTTGCTGACCAAAAATTTCTTAGAATTTGTTAAGGTTTGACACTACAAATATGAATTTTTTTTTTTTTTTCAATTTTTTAAAACATTTTTCGATGATCTTATTCGTTGTTGAAATGAACTTCTTATTGCTCAGAGGGTGGTTCATAAATGTGGGTGTGCGGACCATGCAGGTGCAGCCTGCGTTTCACCCCGTCTTTGAAATTTCATTTTCCTCAATGGTGGATGTTCGTTATTATTAGTCCCTGCCGGAGGGACTTTAGCAATCGGTCACTCCGTTGACCGCCTATTAGTGGCAAGTTGGACTTAAAATTTTTGCTCGTTTGCAATGTTAAACTTAAGCATTTTTTTATTATAATTAAAATAAATTAAAAAATGATAATTAGCTGCTATATTATTGGCCCTAAAACTTGACGGCCATCTGTCCTCCGTCCTCGTTTAATACATGCATCAGGGGTTGGCTTTTAAATTTAATCTTTTGTTAAAGAGACGTGATTTTTTATGAATTTATAAATTATAAAATATTTTAATCAAATATGAATAAGGCATGTTTCATCTTAAACAGGGTTGCATGGCAGCATATACCTACGGTTATGTGTCAATACATTCATTTTGAAAATTGTATTCACATTTGCATTTATTAATAATTTATTTATTATTTTATATAATAAATGAAAAAAGTTTTCATTTCATTGTTAAATATTTTTCAATTGATTTGATGATTACAATATGTGTTTTATGGTCTCTTTTCATTGTTTTCGTTTGTCTTGAAAGAATACAATTGTAGTTAAACAATTATGATGATTGCAATATATATTTTATGACCTTTTGTCTTGCTTTGGGAGGATGTAATTGTAGTTAGTCAGACTTATAAAATTATAATAGATAATAAAGCTCCATCCTATTTTTCTCTCCAGCTAAACCTTGAAAGTATAAACATTTTAAATTATATAAAAAAAAATTAAATATACATATAATTTCATAATTAAAAATTAAAATAAATTTATAGATATAAATATTTTAATAAACTTTAATGCAATATTTAGATATTCATGAATGATGTCATAGAATAACTATCAATTAGCAAGCAACATCTAGATTATTCATGAGCTTAACATATGTAGGATGGTGGAACATTTTGCATATAAGATGCTTATCTCTGATAGTCACATCTACTACTTATTTTATTTTTTTATTATAGGTTGGTTAATTGGCAGCATCAAAGATTCACGAGTTTAACAAATTTGGGACGGTGGCATATCATTTTTCACATAACAATAACAAATGGTTATTTTATAGGTTCATTCATCTAATGGTTATTTTATTTTATTTTTTATTTTAATGGTTATTTTCAATTAAAAGTAATAGTTATCAATTAAAATCTCACATTTTATCCATCATAAAAATATCATTTAATAATTTTGATAAACGTGTTTATGTTTTCAATTAAAAGTATATAGCCATCAATTAAAATCTCACATTTCATCCATCTTAAAAATCATTTGATAATTTTGATAAAGGTGTTCATGTTAATCATTTTGATAAACATGTTCATGTTAATAAGAACCTTTAATAGTGCATAAATGGATTTGTACGGCTGCGCGTTTTCCATGTTCATGTGAGAGATATCTAGCAATTGTAATTGTGTTGGCATTAAATTTGAGGTTAAATTCGTACAAGATGCACCGTTCCTTTTTCCTTGTTATAATTGCTTGCTAAAACCAATGAATACAACATCGACTCTTTTGCAATAAGACATTCAATTGATGGACCAATCAGTTGATAGATAAATAGTTTTTTAAATAATAAGAAAATAAATAATTTGATTAGGTAAAGTTAAACTTAGGAATATGGTTAAAAAATTTGGTCAATACTTAAACTAATACGGAGTCAACGCGAACTCATCGCTATATACCTAGCCTACGGCAGGTATAATAATGATATATATTTATTTAATAAATGCTTATGTAGTTGACACTTAAATTTAATCCATGTAAATATCATCTATTTTTACTTTATGGGAAGATTCCATTTCATATTAATTACATTATTTTTGCCATGTATTTGTGTGTAAATTGTTTTTCAAAAATTGTAAATGATATTATAAGCATTGCTAAGGTATAAGTTATAAAGAGATAGAGCAAGGACCATCAAGGCACTAAGGAGGAGCGATTCAAAATTGTCGATGGCGGGATTTCTACATGGAACCAAGGTCGAATACCTGCAACTCTAGAGCACAAGGTTGTGGAGGTTTCCTTATCAGGGGGTCTTTACCTTATTCGTTAGTGCAATTTCCTTCTCCAGTTTAGCTGGACCTCCATTTTAGCAGTTAGTTAACTTTTTTTTTTGGAAACTGAACAGGAGGTCTCCTTCTCGGGGGGTCTTTACCTTTTTCTCTCCTAGTTAATGATTACCTCGTTTAAAGCTTAGTTGGGTCTCCATTTTAGCAGTTGTTTAACTGCTAGTCTTGGAACTGATCATTTTTATAGTAGTTTGGTCTTTAGGTGGAGCACAGGTGGTTGGTTTTCTTAAACCAAGCTTGGATTTCTTTAATTCCTCCTTTAATGTTATTCTTGGTAACTAGGTATTGCTAGTCATGGAACTGAACGGTATTAATGGCAGTAGTTGGAACTTATAGGTGGAGCGCTTGTGGCTTATTACTCTTAACCAAGCTTTGTTTCACATTAACTCTTCCTTTATTTCTTTTCTTGGTAACTGGGGTGCTTGGTCTCTTGGAGTTTGAACGGTTTTTAGTGGATCCCAGGTGGCTCACCCATGGCCCCTACTCGGCTGGAAGGTATTGTTGTTGACGTAAGGGCATTAATGGGAGAGGCTGATGAAGGATTTTGGTATGAGGAAGGTCTTTTCAGAACGATGGATACTTTGGGGGCGCGTACAAATACCTTAACTCACTCTTCATTTGCTACAACTTCTCCACTAACTCGTTCTCATAGTAGGATTACTAGTGAAGCTCCCTCTTTCTCTGACTTACTACCGGGATTGACCGATACTAATCTGGAGGTGGAGAAGCTATCTTCTATGAGCAGTCTGAAAGCAGAGGCCAGAGACGTTGGAAACTCAGGTGCTCAGAGAAAGGTGGTTAGAACTGTTCATTCACCCAGGAAAAGTCGTAGGCAGTGGAAGTCAAACAAGGCGGTGAAGTGTATGGTATTAGGATCTAATATAGGGTTGGAGGAGACTTACAGAATGGCTTTATGTGGCCTGGTTGGGAGATTTTCCTATAGCAACATGTGTAAAATCTCACTCCCTATCTCGGTCGAACAAGTCTGGTTACCCCTGTTAGGATATACTCCAGAGATTTTATATTTATCTAAAGGATGGTTCAGCTTCTTGTGTAAATCGTCAGAAGACACCTTGTTGTTACTGGATAGTAGGTGGGTTAATGGAGGTAGCAGTCTAATGCTTAAACGTTGGAGGGTCGTTTTCGATCCGGTGACAAAGTATTTCTCTCTTAGACATTTGTAGGTGCTTTTACCTGGATTACCACTGCAACTATGGAATGAAAGAGCGATGTAGGCCATTGGGAACTCACTTGGTAAGTTTATCATGGTTGATAGTACAACTCTTTCCATGGATTCTAGGAAAGTTGGTATAATTTTGGTCGAATTGGATATACATCTCGGACTTCCAGAAGTCCTTGAGATTGAGTGGAGGAGTCGTCGTGTTCTGCAGTGTCTAGACTATCTTGGCATTCCTTTTAGATGCAGTATTTTCCAAAGCACCAATCACCTGCGACAGGACTGTAGAGGCTACTTACTTGAAGAAGAGGATCCCGAAGACTCATCCATGTTTAGAGGTACACCTGACTCTTTCTGAACATTGGTTTCATTGGGAGTGGACCCTTCCACTTTGCTCAAGAAGATTCCAGCCAGACAAAGTCCTTGGGTTCGCTGACGGGTAAGTTAAAAAATCACTGCCCTGTACTTTTTTCTTCTCTATCAATGTGGGAAAGGGATGCTCTGAATGCTTCTGATTGGCTTAAGCTCACCACTACCAAAGCTTACGTGTCTACTGTAGATGACAAGGGGGTTAATGACCCTACTGTCTTGAGTATTGAGTGTCAGGTTGTTAAGGATTCTCTGTCGGTCTGTCATTCGTGGGTTGATTCTATTACAGTTCCTGATATTCTGGCCGAGTCAAGTGTAAAGGTTATCACGTCTATTCCCTCTCTCGGTTCTACTGTTCCTAGTCCGTCGGATCACACTTTAGGGTCTCCTTGTCCTATGATTGGAGATTCTTCATTTCCACCTGGTTACCGAGAACCAAAAGAGGATGAAACTTCTCTTAATGCAGTTATTGACTCGTTATTACCCTTTATACGTGACCAAAACTCCACTGTTCAGTTGCCCGTTTATCTTGGAAAATCTGTTCTAGACCCTGCTACTTGTGATGGGGAGGCCAGCTCTTCATGCCCTCATGCTAAAGGGGTTGGGAAGGAGTTCGCTTGTTCTAAGGGCCTAGGTATAGAATACTCGTCGGTAAAGACTAGGAGTGCCCGAAAAAAGTCAGCAACCTTGTCCACATTGGAAAATAATTCTCGTAATTCCACTAATAGTGGGGCACTTAGAGCATTCAAGGCCCTGGCTCGGGAAAAATAATGATATTTCTCTCCTTAAACCTTAGAGGTACTGGAGGCACCCTAAAATCGGCCTATGTCCATAGTGTTTTGGATATACCAAACCCTGATATTATATTTTTACAGGAAACTTTGATACACTCCGAAAAAGCCAAAACCTTCATGCATGTTTTTCATCCAACTTTGGTCAGTTGTGTTGTTAATTCGATTGGGAATTCAGGTGCACTGTTGGTTACTTGGGACCCAAACATTTTTTATCTGTTTTTGTTTCTTACCTATGGTGGAATCTTATTGACAGGTTTTTGTATAGCTAGCAAAAGGGAGATTTCCTTACTTAACATCTATGGTCCTTGTTTGGAGCAGAAAAAGTTTTGGAACATGTTGGCAAATTCTGGTTTGTTATCTCTTAAAAACTTAATTATTATGGGGGATCTCAACTTAACCTTATTCTCGGGTGAGATTTGGGAAGGATCCTCCATATTGGGGCCTTTGGCCGGTTTTTTCAAAGTTTACTTTCAAAATAATAATCTCATCGACATCGAGTCGGGGAAGGTTGTCCCCACTTGGCGGAATGGTCATTCTGGTGTAGACTTGATTGCGAAAAGATTGGACAGGTTCTTCATTTTTGAAGAACTTCTTTCAATGGTTGGGATTTACAGGTCCTGGGTGGAATATCCATTCATATCGTATCATGCACCGGTGTTACTTCAGTTGTAAATTACTCCACTTTTTAAGGCTTATCCTTTAAAATTAAATTCTTAGTGGTTGTTGGACCAGGATTTCATAGATACGGTACAAAAGCTTTGGAATGACCCTAAATTCCTTTGCGAGGGTGGTAAACAGAGAAGGTTGGTCTGGAAACTCAAAGATTTAAAGACAAACACTAAGCAATGGGAAAATATTCATAACAACAAGGCAA
>JASDQU010013316.1:51627-75536 GCA_032191745.1 Picea mariana
AGGATGAGTATTTGTCTCTGAATCGCATGATCTTTCCTATCATAGAGAGATATATAGGCCTATGCAAGTACATATGAGATTTACCCTTAGCTAATGATCTCGTAGACTGATGTAGGATTAATTAGCAATCAGTCATCATGATAGTGTTATGCACCCTCCCTCCAGCCAGATAAGGATAGTATGAGATTTACCATCCCTCCAACCCTCCCTCCAGCCAAATATAGTGATCATATGTGAGATATGCTAGGGATAGTGCATGAGTGTTTCCAATAAACTGGTCGGGTTATCTAATTATAACAGTTATTATTTTGCATACTTATGAATGAAATTTCATAATGTCTTGTATTCATAGTACTTTCCTCCCTTTTGAGATCAAAAAACATAAAAGGGATTGAACAAAACCAAAATTCCAACACACAAACCTATAATAAAAAGAGAAAAACCAACACTATAGAAGTGCATTAGAGTATAACCAAAAGTGTGCTAGATAGAGAAAAATTCCCAAGCATGAGTGCACTGTAAATGAGATACAAATGCACATAAAAGATAAAAAGTGCCAACCAAAAGAGAACCCCAAAGGTGTAGTCCTTGTTGTCTTAAAACATTTGTATTAGAGAGTCTTAGCTTAATGATCTAAAAAGATGATTTACAAATGAGGTCTTAGTTGTGTGCTTATATGCAACTCTAGTAGTGCTCCCAAGATGAGTTATGGGCCAACATAAGTAGGCCACACTCCTCAAGAGGGTTATTGAGCCTACATATCAAAGTTGACTAGGTCGACCTTAACCATACCCTAGTATTGCAATAAATAACCAAATGCATTAATGATGTGATATTAGATGATTGCATCCACATGTGAAGATTGTGCCATTCGTAACACTTATGAGTGAAGAGAGCATTGCACTTGGGAAAATAAGTGTGCTTTCCTTTGGCTATTCTTAGGAAAAATGTGTGGGGTCTACCTATTCCTAACTTTTGCTATAATTATATTGATTGGTAGAATCATGGTCATTTTTTTTTCATTGTAAATACATTGTGTTACTGGAACCACCACCCTTGTGTGTAGAATCCATGAATTTGATCTGGATTCCCCATGATTCATCTAATATATGTCATGGAAGGGGATCCCTTATAGAAGGAAATGGATCCTTGGTCCATGAAATCGGTCAAATAGGAAATATAATGCCAGAGGCCTATAAACTTTCCTATAGAAGCATGTTCAGCCAAAATGAGAGCTTTCCTTCTTAATTCCAGAGAAGGAAGTTCCAACAAGAAATGGATTCCAATTGTTTTACAAATATCCATTGATCTGGATGATTTGTTTTGTGAGGGTTCAAAGACTAGAACAAAGAGAAAAAATCCTCCATCTCTAAACTATTGTCATCTCCCATCTTGAATGAATTAGCTTTTGCAAGAGGCGACAACTGGTATCTTCATTGAACCTCGCACCCTTGAATTTTCAGTGAGGGACGCAGCTTCCATCTCTCACAATGTGGCTTGCTTCAACTTAGGTGACAACTAGAGTAGCTTCTAGGACCCCTCACCCCTAAATGCATCCAACAAGATATCGTAGGCTCTGCGATCCATGGTTTCTACAACAATGGAAACATATTTATCTTGTGAATTGGGTGGCTCAGGTAAACCCTATCCACAGAGGAATTTGGCCATCTTCAGTCTGCTCTGTGTTTTTTCTTGTTTCAACCCCTATATTTTCCTACATGAATCTATATCTTAATAATGAATTTTGAGAATAATTGTTTGGGTTACATATTTACTGACTTGAATATTGACACCTATAAACCAGTGTGGTTTGTTGAAAAAATTTAATGAATAAGAACATTAATGGCATTGCTTTATATAATGATACCAACAAATGTAGATTTAATTAATGAGTGCTCATTGTTCTAGTTGGATTTATCATACATTCATGCACCTTATTAATGGATGTTGTATTTGGCTAGGGGTGATAGTTGGGGTATTACAAAATCCATTTGGTTTTGGGGTCTTGGACTTCTTCATGGAAAATATTGTTCCATATAGCTCATATTTGTGATAGGTGCCACCAGACTCTTGTTGATTTCTTCTGAGATGATACTAGCATATTTCAAATAATGAAATTTGAGTTGATGGGACTTGGAAGCCATGACATTTTTTTTTGGAATCCCCTTGGGAGAGAGTTCTTTGGGAGATCTTCCTTAAATGGGAGAACATGGTAGGGAATTTTTAAGGGAAGAGGATTCATTTGGGATTGGAAATCGAACCTCTCCTACCTTTCAAGATTCTAAAATTGAACTTTGAAGATTAAGGTTAGAGTTACATGGATCTTACAGAATACTAGCTAAGGTTTCAAACTTGTTCTTTTCTTGGATTGGCTCCACCTTTGTCCAAATCTTCTTTGCCTTTTTTCCTTTGAACTACCAAGTGTCTTCATTTATTGATTTTTGATGGTCAAGTCTATCACCTTGGCATTCTACTTTCCTTTTTAGACATTTGTTCTTTATATGGCCATATTCATGGAAATTTTCACATTTAAATGGAGTGCATTTGTAGTCCAAATCTTAGATATGGATTTCGCCTCCATTTTCAATGTGATTTTATCTAGAAGTGGTTTGTATAAGTCAAATAGCTCATAGCTTTTGTCATAAGCTACATACTTTTGTAATTTTTTGAAAATTTGATTAAAGAACCCAAACTATCTCCTATTTGTTTTAGACAACATTAATTTCAGAATTCATATGAAAGATAGGGAAATTTCATCCATGCCATGATTTTAGATGGCACATCAACCCAAGGATCAAAATCTATTGACTAATATTTCATAAAATGACATGCTTGGCTCATAAACCAGGGTTCACCATCAAATATTTTATCTATCACTTCTCAACTGAGAAGATGGCTAAGCATTAGCCTCCCAAGGATTGAGATCTCAACCTTGCATTTGCAATTTGTTTTTCCATAGGAATACAAACCCAAGTATAAATTAGTTAATTTGTTACCACAAAAAACAACTAAAGAAAGTAAATAAGCTATTATTTTTTATAGGTGACTAATGATAGTATAATCCCAAATCCTTATAATGCGACTAAAATTTAGTAGTATCTCTCTTATTCATTAATTGGTTGACTTGATTCGTTAGTTTGTAGTATAATTAGTCATTAGTTATCATCATAGATACATGTATTAATGTCTAGTTTGCTCATCCTGATCTAAAGTGCTTCAGGGAAATCCCATTTTTTGTTATGTGGGGAATATGGATAGCTAGAAACTGTATTGTGTTTGAAGAAAAAATGATGCCTACATTTCAGGTATTTTCCCAAGTTTATGTTTTACTTGCATATTATATGGTTATTCCAAAGGTTAAACCACAAAGAAATCTATAAAAGACACAAATGGAGAAATATTTAGAGTGGGGATATTTCGATGGGGCTTAGGCTTCATTCTATATCTTGCAGAGACACATATAATTCAAGTCAAAGGTAATGTAGGAAGACAAACAAATAATCAAGGTGAATTCAAGGTCTTATTATACTTACTTAAATCGGATTTGAACAAAGGGATTGATAAGCTTCATGTCATGGGTGATTCATCTATGGTCATTAATTGGATGAAAGGAAGTCTCCAAGTACAAAATGATTCTCTCCTTCCACTAGCACATCAATTAAAGGCAATATCTAATCAGTTTGTTTGGATCAGCGATACTCATATATAGAGAGAGCACAACAAGATTGTGGATCGGCTCTCAAAGGAAGGACTTCATCTATCTAAGCTTTTTGGTTCCTTGGAAGAAGTACAAGATGGTCAAATAGTGGTTTTACAACGGTTTTCATTTAATGAATTTTGAACTCCTTTTGAACTTATATTTTGTCAATACATGGGTCTATTAAATTCTATTGTTTTTACCTGGTAGATTGTATATGTGATATTATGAAAGTTATGAATTTTTATGGATCTTTAGGGAAAGGTTCTAAAGAGATCTATCTTTTGATGATCCTTTTTGGATTGTGCCTAAGCACAATATTTATTTTATTTTTGTTTATCTCAAATAAAAAAACATTTGTTCTCTTGGAAAAAAAAATATTTACTAGTTTAATTAGTCATTGATTGCTCATTTGTAATATATTTACTAGTTTAATGAGTAGTTAATTGTTATCATCTTGTAATATATTTATTAATTGATTAGTGATTAATTGTTGATCCTTTTTACTAATATATTTAATCTCATTATAAAACACTAGGTGAGTAGTATAATCATGGTTCCTTATAACACAACGAAAACATTATTATTATTGTTGTTGTAGTTGTTGTTGTTGTTTCATTTTCATTATATTTATTACTAGTTTAATAGTTTCATATTCCTATGTTACTCACTATTATTCAATATAAATTGATATGATATAAATAATATAAAAAATGCCAAGAATTTGTGTAGTTGTACTACTATATGATATTAAAGTTGATCTGAAACAAATATATAAAATTATATACTTAAACAATAAATAATAATGTCATACATGCAATGAATAAACTTGCATTAAGTTTTTCTATACATAAAATCAACTAAGTGTCACTTATATATAAAATCAACTAAACTTACATTAAACAATACTACACATCAATTCAACTAAGTTTCACATATATAAATCATTGGAAAGTGATTAAATTTATATAAACATGTAAATTCACACAATTAATTAACAATATTATTTAGATGATCATGTGTGTGTGGATGGAGGGAGGAGTCAAGTACTACAATATTGAGTTTCCAAGTGATCCATTAATACATGATAATTGATCCACTAGTACATGATAAAAGTTGTCTCCATGAAAATCATGTACATCGACTTTTCCAAATATTTCAAAGGTCAATGAGGGAAACTTTCTTCTCTTTCAAATGTTTACATCCATCTAATTTATCTTCGTATGGAAGAGGGATGTTATTTATGACCCTAATAATATTGATGTTACCATCTTTGAGATTCGTTTTCACTCCATAAATTATAGAAAATGGGTGATTTCATCCAATGCCGCCAACAACACCATCATATGGATCTAACACTTTCACTTTAACACCTTCCTGAAGTTTATATTTTTTTTTAATACTAGGCATTGTAAAAAATAAAAAAATATATACATAGATATTATAAATAAATAAAAAGGAAAATACAATTATATTCTAAAAAAATGTGTATCTTTTAGAATAAAATTTAAAATCTCATATGTGCTTTGAAACATCCAACAAAACATGTTTTTTTGAAAATAATAAGACTTATTAGTGAAAGTTGGGAAGTTGTTTAACATTGCCTAATTTGACTTAAACACCTTGTAAACATCTTATCTTTCAACATTTTCAATAACATGTAGATCTATACAAATACAAAGAGCATAAACAAATCAATCCCCACAATAATCAAAATCGATAATCTTGCTTTATTAAATGCCTATTTAATACACAAACTCATACATAGTAAAGCTCAAATTGTATTTTGTATTTACTTGTGAACAAAGCTTCATACACTTTAACAAATTAATTCTATGAACTTTTCAATAGTGATTTCCAATCTTTGTTCTTTTGTTTCTCTCATCAAATAATTACCCTTCTCTTGCACTACAGTTTCCTTTGAATGACAAAGGACACAAAGTGTCCTCTTGTTTTCCAATCTACATTCTATTGCAATGCATGAAAAAAAAAATACAAAATATATTACAAGAATGACTATAGTGACTTGCATGATGTATGAATAATCTTAACTCATCAAAATACAAAATAATAAAGCCACAATTTTGAAAAACCATACCTCCTCCACAATATGATTTGCATGTCATGCATCGCCTTTGGATGGCTCTAGGACAAGTTTATCAACCATGAAAAAAGTATGATAGATAAGTTTGGCAACTTTTTACTAGTCAATTTTTCAAAATATTAATATAGCATTGTGATCTTTACTATTACAAAAATATAAATATAAATGATAAAATAGACACTATGAAGACTACTACAAAAATATAAATATAAACGATGAAATAAACACCATAAAAAAATAGAAAGCACATTGATATTGTACATCCATAAGTGTAAATAAACCTATAATTTTTGAATTAAAATAGAAAGCACATTGATAGTTCAAATAAACCTATATTTTTTAAATTAAAATAAAAAGCACATTGATACTTGCGCACACATAAGTGCAAATAAACCTATATTTTTAAATAAATTTAAATTTTTAATGATTTGCAAAATCTTTAACATCCTTCATTGTATGCTCTCTCTCTTTATCATTTGGCCACGGGTGAATGCACTTAACAAGTTTATGAATCTAGTTTGCAATGGGTATAGATTCCATGCTCTATAAGCCCATTCATGGCAAAACACATAGAACATGTTAAGTGAACTAAAAAACACATATATTGCATTTTGACAACTAAATTATTTTTATATAAATAGAAGAATGTGTAGCAAGCAATAAATCATAGGTAAAAACGACAACACATTAGAACTTTTAGATTGTATGCAGATAATCCGTGGAGTAAGCAAGGAAGGTTGAATCTCTCCATAAGCTTCACAAAACCAAAAACCATTCCCATAAGTCAATATGTGTCAAATCACTTGTCAAGAGAAACATTATCAAATTGAATATAATATATATAAACTAAATATTTTGAATTTAGTTTTGCATTACTAGGTTCACCAACCATATGGGGCTTAAGTCTAGTGCTTCAATAAGATAGGGTTAGCTTCAATAATCTTTTTAATCTCTTGCAACATAAGGGTCCCCCAACTTTTGATGCCCATATTTATTACGATGTTCATTTCCCTTGCATGTAACCATACAATAGGTTAGAGCTTATGCAAGTATAAGGAAGTAAGACAAACATAAGAAAACAAACATTCATTTAATATAAGCAATTATTCTATTTATTTATTTTTAGAGTTTTGGGTTTTACAATATAAACATTTTGATATCTTTGATAAGTATTTATATGGATTTGGATAAATATTTTTTAGAAAATGAGAATAATTGTGAATCAGATAGATATTGGTGGCCACCCATTTGTTCTACTAATTCAAAATGGTTTCACATTTTGGCATTTTTTCTATAGTTTTTGGGTCTCAAACTTCCAGGGTCGTTTTGAGGTCCTAAACAATGTGTTTTTGGTGCAACAACACTCAATTGTAATGTTGGGGTAGATGTTGGGCCGTTTGAAATGTGTACTACTCGGCTAGACCATTTCGACGAGCTACCGAGTGCCCCAAACAAAGATTGTATGCAAATGTTCTACCCCCAGGAAGTTAACGTATCAACTAACCACATCAAGGCCCATAAATCTTTTGGTGTTTCATCTTTTAGGGTTAGGGTTTTGGATGTTTAGGGTTTTCTCAACGATGTTTTATGTTAAAAGTCCTTTTCGACCTCTTTGTAATCAACTTCTTATGAATGAATGTAGTTGACACATCTCTCTCTTCAAGGATAAGCTACCACCATTCCAGCGAGTATGTGTGCTTTGCAATTTACAATCTTTTGTATTCCATTCATTAATAGAATCTGAGTTTAATTGTATTAATGTGTTTATTGCAATATCTCAGTGTGTTTCCTTGTTATATCTATGCCTTCATTTCATTCTCAATAAATCCGAATCAAATTTAGAATCTATTAACCTAAATATTAATTATCCATCAATATCTAAAGATTCATGCCTTAATTGTTTCAATAAAATCATGATGAAAAAAGCTCTAGCTCATGAAACACATGAAACACCTCTAAACATGTACATCTCTTAAATTCAAAAATAAAGAAAGAACGAACTTAATAAACATAATAACTTGACATTAACAAACACAAAAAGCAAAGAGAATAAGAGAATACACAACCTCCAAAAACTCTCATGACAAAGAAACCAAAAACTCACTCATAAAAATGTAGATAATCACAAATTTATATCTTCAACCTCATTCCAATAAATTATAAAAAGAAGATAATTTCAGTGACTGTAAATATGGTTATGTTAATAGGTTAAAAATATACTATATTAATAAGCATTAAAATATAGGAATGTCCCAACCGCCCAACCTTTAACAAAATTGAAAATTATAAACATAAAATTTGACATTAACAAATATTAAATAAATAATCACACAATGTCCAAAATAGTCTAAAAATATAACACTCAAATTTTGTGAAGACAAACATTGCTAAACGAAGAACTACATAACCAAACAAGTGTTGCATGGCAGTGTAGTCCCTACTAGGTTGGAATGGGAATAAATGCACTGCCACGGCGGGACAGAGTACAGACATGTGGGAAGCAAGTTGAAGTACACGTGGTATCCATGCAGAGGATGACTTTGTGGCAATGGGCATGTCACATTAATATGCGAACGAGGAAGTTTTTTCCTAGGGTGTATATAGTTTAAACATGGAACTTGGAAAACTTATGTCTAAATGATTTGCAACAAAGGTTTATGAGAAAAAGGACCAAGAAGCATAGACAATAAACATTCAAATACAATAGAATATTAAACAAAGGTTGGATCTGTTCCATATTTACTTATGTCTAAATGATTTGCAACAAAGGTTTCTGGGAAAAAGGACCAAGAAGCACAGACAATAAACATTCAAATACAATAGGATATTAAACAAAGGTTGGATATTTCTAAAGCATCAAAGGTTCCTGTTTTCTTTGAAGTCTGGAATCTGTTTCATATTTCTGAAGCATAGATATTAAAAATTCAAATACAATACAATAGGCATAAAAGTAAAAGACATTAAAGTAAAATTAAATGAAATGGTTCCAAGATCTTTCAACGTATTTGAAGATCAGTAGGCATGGAAATGTTGCAGATAACAACAACAAAAAAATAACTTTGAAGTATGTGTGTATCATATACAATTGTTTTGATAGTACAGGAAAGATTTAACATTTAAAAAAGTGCTATGATGTTGGTCTTTGAATGTCTTACAACAAAGGTTCCTAGACACAAAAA
The DNA here is from genome assembly GCA_032191745.1 of Picea mariana. Lineage (NCBI taxonomy): Eukaryota > Viridiplantae > Streptophyta > Pinopsida > Pinales > Pinaceae > Picea > Picea mariana. Next base: position 60,608 of record JASDQU010013316.1, read on the forward strand.
ATTTAGCATTCAAATATTTTTGGAATTTGTTCAATATTTTTGTTTCAAAGGTATTATTCAAATACAATAGAATACTAATAATGTTTTGCAACAAAGGTTCCTGGACACAAAAAATTTAGCATTCCCGGATTAGTGTTCTTTGAAATTTATCAAAAATTAATAATGTTTGTTACATATTTCTAGAATCTATTCCATATTTCTGGAAATTTAAATTCGTTTGTCATATAGATTGGGATTGGGGCTCTCGCGGACCATAAAAATAACTAAGTACAAGAATTAGGAAGGTAGAAAGAAGAAGTGCGCGACGGTAGAGAGGAAGGCCTGAAAAGAAGAAATTGGGAGTTATGAGTGTTTGGTTAGAGTTTTTTATTTAAAGAAGTATAATAATTGGATTGATAAAGAAAACAAGATGACATCAGTATAGACTTACTATGAATCAAATGTGTTTTCGTTGCTGTCGTCGATGGTCACTAGAATCGTGTCAACCGGTTGTTACTCTTCCTGGATGAGGTCGTCCATTCTCCATTGGAACCATTCTTCAATGTAGCTTTACATGGGGGGCACGTTGATTTCATCCTAGACTTCTATGTNTGAAATACTATGCAGACTCTGTTCAATTTCTTCATTGTGTGTCGAATAGTCTAGTACCTAGCTCTTGAGCTCATCTACACGATATTCAACGATGTTGTAAAACTTTTCGAAAGACAACCCCTTTAAAATATCAAGTTGTTCATCGAAGGCTTATTTGGTCATTGACAAGGATTTGAGAATTAAATTTGGGTCTTGAACCTTGTTGGTACTTCCGGCTAAGTCTATTTGGATCATGTTTGTGAATAAGTCTTCCTTTCTAATATGGCATGTTACATGATTCGACAAGGAGCTCCAGGTTCTTAAATTTCTTTTGCCAACATGCTTTTAATTTTTTGGTACGCATTGGGGAGGGGAGATTCTCTTGTATTCTTTTTAGATCCGAGGTGTTGATGGCATGGTTGGAAAAATGGGTCAGCACCTGTTCACAGAAACGTTGATCATTTTTTAAATTCGCCTGCAAATGTTCCTGCAAATCATTTGCCCTCTTTCGGAAGGAAGTTATATTTTGTGATGTTTCCCAGGCTTCAGTAATTAGCCACATTATTTTCTTGATGTTATTCTCTACAAAGGCTCTAGACAATGCAAGGAGGGTGGAGGATACTTTTATATTGGTTGTAGTGGTAGCAGGCACATTTTTAGCTAAAAGACTGGCAAACTCTGGGGTGGGAATGAAAGCGTCCTCAAATTCCTTGACGCGGTCTTTCAGTCTGGCATTCTACGCTTTAATTCCTCCAATGGAATCATCAAGAGAATCACCAGTTACGCGGTGAAATAGGGAGATTTGGGACAGTCGCATTTTCCTAAAATTAGTCTCTGTGTGAGATTTGTCTTTCCTATTTGTTACATCTCTCTTTTCAATGACCATATTTTTAGATTGGTGGTCAAAAACAACGCTCTGGAATACGAAGGATTCATCTTCATCAAAAATTTCGGTCACAACTATTTCCATTGCAGACTGACCAACTTTGTGCATGTGCTCAGTTTCAGTTTCAAGTTGCAACTGTTCACTTTCAATTTCGGGTTCGTTTGCCTGCCCTACATTGGTTTTTCTCTTCTTCGTCAGTGGAATTTTGTGAGAACTATCAATTTTTATGCGAGGAGGGTTCTTATCTCCTCCTCTGTTTGAATATTTATGGGTTCCTTTCTTATTGGGGTGGGTCGTTGAAGCGATGCTCCATGATGTCGTGCCCTTGGGAGTGTTGGCGGGTGACTGGGCACTCTTCTCACCATATACTTTTCCCTGTTGTCTGTACAATTCAGTCGTGCTTTGCAATGTCTCTACGTCGCAATCGCCAGAAGCAGGATTGTTGTCGTCACTGTCCCTGTCTTCGGTCAAACGTCTATGGATAAAAGAGCTGCTAAAGCCAACTACTAGTAAATGTTCTCAAAAAATCCCATTAGGGTCGAACCCTTTTATCCTTTCAACATATTTTAGGTTCAAGTTCTTGAAATGGCCTATGAATTCATCAATCTCATTGTCGTTTCTGCACACCAAGTCCCCGACTTTCCAGGGCAAAGGAATGAACTGTTTTTTTTTTCTTGTCATGGAAAAAATGCAACCAGAGGTTGTATTGCCTTGCTATTTCTACAACAAACATCTTGTTCGTGATGTGGCATGGAAGAAAAACAGGATTTTCCTTGGAGCCAAAGACCATTAGTACACTGTGATTTTCCTTTTGTTCAAGTGTGCCCTTCCTGTTCAAAAATTTGGTTGCCTTGCCAGACATTCGCGGAGCATTCTTCCCTAACAATAAATCTTTGAAAACTGAGACAAAGTCATTAAATACTTCATAAAAACAATGGGAGGCCTTGTGTCTCCACAAGGCCTGGTACCAGAATGTTACTGGGTCAAATCCACAATTTATTTTCTTGGAAAGAGACAGTTTTGGAAACGGACAACAATGCACTATTGCGAAAATCAAGTAGAATGACATATAAAATTTATTTGATTCTTTGAATCGTGACAACTGGGAACAGATTTCAATGGAAATTAACTTCCCCCAATCAAAAATGAATTGTTCTTTGACTATGAAGTACAAAATATAAATAATTATACGAGAAATGCTTATCGTGGATGCTTGTCCCGTTATTCTTGTAAACAACCAAGCAATTTTCTGGAATGGATTTCTAAAGAAACTTGCCTACAACTTTGTGATATCTCCAGGAAATTTTGTCAGGACTTCGAGGAACTCGGCTAATATGTCCAACTCATTATCATGTTTTTCTAGGAATTGCTTGCAGTCTTGTCCTTTGAAGGTCAATGTTGGCTCTGGCAATTTTAACATCTTGCGAAAGACCTGAGGTGACAAAGAAAAAGGAGAATGGTCGCGCAGTGGAATAATTCTTTGGCTTGGAATATATTTTTCGACGCACCAAGAGACCACCTCCTTACAGTCAAAAACCTCAGGGACGTAGCCTGCACAAGCGATTCCAGAGGTCCAAATCACTTTGTTGGGCGGAACGGGATGAATAGTAAAAGTATGCCCTGGACCACTGAAAATTTTGGTCCTGATGACTGAAGATATTTATTGTATCTCCACAAAACTATTGTCGACCTGATACCCTAAGTTTACAAGAACGTTTGTTTTCTCCAAACGATGAATGAAATGAAAAGTTGGAAGGGGTAATATAACACTGTGCAAATCTTGGTCAAATGTGTGTGAATGGGAGATCTCCTCGACACTTTTGCTCATTAATGACAATTTAGACGGTTGTTGCATGATGTGTTGTTAACATTAAAGACTAGTAATTGCACACATAGAAGTGTGAAGATGGCAGATACGGCAATGAGAGATTAAGCATTGTAGATTTCTTGAACGGGCCAACGCGATGACCCGTGTTTGAGATGAACAATCGAGAGGGACAATATAACTCTCTGCAGATGTTGGTTTAATGCGTAATAATGGGAGATCTCCTCGAGCATTTCACTCATTAATGACAATGTTGATGGTTCCTGCATGGTGAGTTGTCAGCATGAAAGGCTTATAATTACACAGTAAGAAAGAAGTATGGAAGTCACAGGGACGCGAAAAAGCAGTTAAGGAGTGTCTAATTATGGAAAGCGATCGGGCGGGCTTCAAAATAGGGTTACAAGGTACAATTGTTCGAGGTGAGGGCACGAGGGTCAAATTGTATGTCTCAAAAAAAATTGAGTGCAATATGTGTAACACCGAAGAGGGTGTGATAGGACAGTCCAGAGGGTAATTTGTTTATCGCGGAAGTTCGGGTAATGTTTGCAGGACATGGAACAATGGAGGTGCAAACGTGAGCCCGCCTATTCGGGAACCTGCAATCGAAAAAAGTGGCTTAAGTATGGAATAGAGAAATGGTTGGGGGACGCGAAAAAACAGTTAAGGAGTGTCTAATTATGGAAAGCGGTAGGGCAGGCTTGAAAATAGGGTTACAAGGTACAATTATTTGAGGTGAGGGTGTGAGGGTCAAATTGTATGTCTCAGAACTTTTTGAGTGCAATACGCGTAACACCAAAGAGGGTATGATAGGACAGTCCAGAGGGAAATTTGTATATCGCGGAAGTCCGGGTAATGTTTGTAGGACACAGAACAATGGAGGTGAAAATGCCAGCATTTCAATACAAATACAAAGGACTAATAATAATAAAAGGACATATTAATATGCGATCACTATAGTCCCTCTACACATTCGGCAGGGACCAATAATAAAAAAACATTAAATAACAACGTCCATGCTCAGAACTTTCAGTTTGTAAACATTTCAATAAAAAATGTAATAAAAATTAAAAAGCATCTAAAATATGGTGACAAGGTATCCCCAGAAGACGTGAGGCCCCGACGGTAAAATTGTATCGCTCGGAACATTTGAATGCATAATCTGTAACACAAAAGAGGGGATGATGTCGGAATTCAGTAGTCAATTTGTATGTTGTGGAGGGTCGGATGCCAACTATTTTGTACCAGCGTGTTCAGTTGTCACTACTAAGAGCATAACTAATGTATATTAGGAAGGACGGGAAGTTAGTGGGGATGGAAGGAAATGACAGATACTTTGAAACATTTGTGAACCGTGGTAGAGTGAAGCTTGCGAGTTCAAGGAGTCCACGGTGGAATTGTAGATCACAAAAGTTTTGAGTGCAAGATGTATATCACGGAACAAGAAGCAGCAGAGTTCAAAAGCACCAACCCGGCAACCGCGGACATAAAATTGGCTAAGTATGGAAAGGAACAACGGTCGATCAAATTCGTCATGTGAGAATATAGATGGAGATGAAGATATGTCAGCCCCCCAATGCTAGAACCTGCGATCATAGAAAGGCGACTGAGTATATAACCAGAAAGTGATAATACACGAGAAGAAGAAAAGGGAAAAAGGGCTAAGGAGTCTGTGGTGGAATTGTAGATCACGAAAATTTTGAGTGCAAGATGTATATCACGGAAGAAGAATCAGGAGAGTTTGAAAGCACCAACCCAAAACAGTGACTAAGAATTGGAGATTTCATGAACCTGTCAACACAAGGATCCAAAATAGGGTGACAAGGTCTCCCCAGAATACGTGAGGCCCCGACAATCAAATTGTATCACTTAGAACATTTGAATGCATAATCTATAACATGGAAGAGGGGATGATGTCGGAATCCGGTATTCAATTTGTATATTGCAGAGGATCGGATGCCAACTGTTTCGTACCAGTGTGTTCAGTTATCACTAGTAAGAGCATAACTAATGTATATTAGGAAGGACAGGAAGTTAGTGTGGATGGAAGGAAGCGATATATACTTTGAAACATTTGTGAACCATGGTAGAGTGAATCTTGCGAGTTCAAGGAGTCCACGGTGGAATTATAGATCACGGAAGTTTTGAGTGCAAGATGTATATCACAGAACAAGAAGCAACAGAGTTCGAAAGCGCCAACCCGGCAACTACAGCCATAAAATTGACTAAGTATAGAAAGGAACAATGGTCGGTCGGATTCGTCATGTGAGGATATATATGGAGATGAAGATATGTCATCCCACCAACGCTGTAACCCGCGATCATAGAATGTCGACTAAGTATATAACCAGAAAGCGATAATACATGGGAAGAAGAAAAGAGAAAAAGGGCTAAGGATTCTGTGGTGGAACTGTAGACCACGAAAATTTTAAGTGCAAGATGTATAATACATAACAATAAGCAGCAGAGTTCGAAAGCGCCAACCCAAAAAAGTGTCTAAGAATTGGAGATTTCATGAACCCGTGAACACGAGGATCCAAAATAGGGTGACAAGGTCTCCCCAAAAGACGTGAGGCCCTGACGGTCAAATTGTATCGCTCGGAACCTTTGAATGCATAATATGTAACACAGAAGAGAGGACGATGTCGAAATCTGGCAATCAATTTGTATATTGCGAAGGGCTGGATGCCAACTATTTTGTACCAGTGTGTTCAGTTGTCACTAGTAAGAGCATAAATAATGTATATTAGGAAGGACAGTAAGTCGGTGGGGATGAAAGGTAGTGACATATACTTTGAAACATTTGTGAACCGTGGTATAGTGAAGCTTGCGAGTTCGAGGATTCCGCGATGGAATTGTAGATCACGGAAGTTTTGAGTGCAAGATGTATATCACGGAACAAGAAGTAGCACAGTTTGAAAGCGCCAACCCGACAACCACGGCCATAAAATTGGCTAAGTATGGAAAGGAACAATAGTCGATTAGATTCGTCATGTGAGGATATCGATGGAGATGAAAATATGCCAACCCGCCAATGCTGGAACCCGCGATCATAGAAAGGCGACTAAGTATATAGTCAGAAAGCGATAATACATGGGAAGAAGAAAAGGGAAAAAGGGCTAAGGAGTTCGCGGTGGAATTGTAGATGACAAAACTTTTGAGTGCAAGATGTATATCATGGAACAAGAAGTAGCAGAGTTCGAAAGCGCTAACCCCACAACCACGGGCATAAAATTAGCTAAGTATGAAAAGGAACAATGGTCAGTCAGATTCGTCATGTGAGGATATAGATGGAGATGAAGATATGTCAGCCCGCCAACGTTGGAACCCGCGATCATAGAAAGGTGAATAAGTATATAACTAGAAAGAGATAATACACGGGAAGAAGACCAGGGAAAAAGGGCTAAGTATCTCACAGAAAAACATCTATTGTTCGTTTACTAATGGCAATCCTTTTGAACCCCTGGTGAGTTCTCACTAGTAAAACCATAAATTGTAGATCACGGAAGTTCTTTGGGTGCAAGATGTATATGACGGAACAGAGGACATAAGTATTGGATATCGCAAACCAGGTGATCAGATAATTGGCTAAGTATTGAAAGGGACTGCGGTCGGTCGGGATCATGGTGTGAAGATATAGATAAAGAGTTTCCAATTTGAAAATACATGAGGTCGTGATCATATAGATGCGACTAAATATAGAACCACAAAGGGATAATAGACCCAGGGGGGGAGAGGAAAAGTAAGAGTTTTTATACATTCCTGCAGACAAATTATACATTGCGGAACTCTGGGCATTGTTTGCAACTCGCGGAAGAATCGAAATACAATTTTGAGGCCGTCAATCCGGGAACCCACAATCGAAAAAGTGTCCGAGTATGGAACAGGGAAACGCTGGTTGGATGGGAAGAACAGGAAACAATGACTAGGAGTTGGAGATTTTGTAAACCCGCCAACGGGAGGATGCAAAATTGGGTGACAAGGTTTCCCCAGAAGACGTGAGGCCCCAACAACAAAATTGTATAGCTCGGAACATTTGAATGCATAATGTGTAACACAGAAGAGGGGACGATGTCGAAGTCCAGTAGTCACTTTGTATATGGCGGAGAACCGGGTGCCAATTATTTCGTACCAATGTGTTGAGTTGTCACTAGTAAGAGCATAGTTAATGTATATTAGGAAGGACGTGAAGATAGTGGGGATGGAAGGCAGTGACAGATACTTTGAGCGAATTTAATGTATACGAGGAGCCCGCGGTGGAATTGTAGATCACGAAAGTTTTGAGTGCAAGATGTATATCACGGAACAATAAGCAGTTGAGTTCGTAAGCGCCAACCCGGCGATCGCGGCCATAAAATTGGCTAAGTATGGAAAGGAACAGCAGTCAGTTTGATTCGTCATTTGAGGATATAGATGGATATGAAGATATGTCATCCCACCAACCCTGGAACTGGATATCATAGAAAGGAGACTAAGTATATTACCAGAAAGCAATAATGGACAGGAAGAAGAGAAGGCAAGTTTGTATGCGCCAACCCAGCAACCGCGGCCATAAAATTGACTAACTATGGAACGGAAGAGCGGTCGGTTGGATTCGTCGTGTGAGGATGTATATAGAGATGAAGGTAGGTCAGCCCGCCAACCCTACAACCCACGATCATAGAAAGGCGAATGGACGGGAAGAAGAAAAGGGGAAAAGGGCTAAGTATCTGACAGTAGAAAATCCATTCTTCGTTTAGTAATGCCAATGTTTTTCAACCCCTGTTGGGTTCTCACTACTAAAAGCATAAATTCAAGATCATGGAAGTTCTTTGGTTGCAAGATGTATATGACGGAACATGGGACATAAGTGTTGGATATCGCGAACCCAGGACATGGTGACCAGATAATTGGCTAAGTATTAGCAAAGAGAAAGTTTTGATATATATATTAATAGATTATTTATGTTTCAAATGTAAATCATCTCCCAATTTGCAGGATGTTGTTCGGTTCGCAAATTTCGTTGAAACCATGGAAGTTTTGAGTGCAATATGTATATAACGGAACAAGAAGCAGTAGAGTTCGAAAGTGCCAACCCGGCAACCGCGGCCATAAAATTGGCTAAGTATGGAAAGGAACAACGGTCGGTCGAATTCGTCATGTGAGGATATAGATGGAGATGAAGATATGTCAGGCCACCAACCCTGTAACCCGCGATCATAGAAAGGAGACTAAGTATATAACCAGAAAGCGATAATAGATGGGAAGGAGAAAAGGGAAAAAGGGATAAGTATCACACAGAAGAAAATCTACAGTTCCTTTATTAATTCTAATCTTTTTGAACCCCTCGTGAGTTTTCACTAGTTAAAGCATAAATTGAAAATCACGGAAGTTCTTTGGCTGCAAGATGTATATGACGGAACATGGGACATAGGTGTTGGATACCGCAAACCCGGGACCCGGTGGCCAGATAATTGGCCAAGTTTTGACAAGGAGGAAGTTTTATATTTATTCCAATAGTACTCGTATTAGTATATATGCACGGATATTATCAAATAGAAGAAGCTATAATATATGCAAGATATTGAACAGGAACATGGCGTTAACACTTGAGTTGCCTTGTTGTAATAGTCATTAATTCATTCTATTTATGGGACCCAAAGAATGAAAGTCGGACAGGTCCTCTAATTTCTTTCTTTAAGTATAGGGCCAGCGCCACATAAGTATGGCCTATGACAAATTATTCTTCCATGTAAAATATAAGAAACCAATAGAGTATTGTTTATTCAAATTGAAGTACGGAGCGACAGAAAGAAAAGCTTGTCATCCACGTTTAACAACACACACAAAAAAAAGGTACAAAATAAAATGAAAAGCAATACCAGATATTGGAAAACACCATAAAAAAAATAAAAACGCAAATATTTTATATTCAAATAAGATGGGTTACAAAATATAGCTGAGATCATTTGCCACAATGATTGCGATTTTTCCTGCCGTCGACCAATAAAAAATATGTACAACAATGAAGCTTGTTGACAGTCTTCTTGATGATCAAATCCTTGATTTGTAAAAAACAACGAGTTGAATATCAATTTCGGCTCTTGGACTTAATTGGTGATGCCAACTAGATCTATCCTAGTTTTTTTAATAGCTTGTCTCTTCTAGATATGGCATTCTTGCATTGGTTGGTTATTCAACATTCCATTCTTTATTAAGTATTGATTTCCCTCTGTCGTCGAAAACTTGGGGTTTAAGGTGCCTTCCTTGTAATGTTCCTGACCATTGACATCTAAAAAAAATTAGAAATGCGATTCAGGACCAATTCAAAGTCGAGGGAGTCGTTTTATGTGACGTCAGTTATGATGGAAACAAATCTTGTTAGGCAACAAAAGCCGAGACAGAAAAAAAAAATCAAGTATGTTGTGACTGCTATTCTCCCTATATTCGATCATCAGTTTGGTTGAAAATCTTGCTTGAAGATTTGTATGTTGAACTTCTTTGTTTTATTACAGTAAATTGGAAGGAACATCCAAGCTAGCTGCAAAATGTTCTTCTGTTGAAGTACATGACTTCTTCCAGCAGCACAGATCTGGCAAGTGTATCAAATGTTGCAGATCGCATCAGAATATATGTTTCGTCGTACGAGTGGTAGACATGGCGGCCTACAGAAAGGTCTGGAATATTCGGAGGTGATGCCAAGTATAACTCCATACCCAAATACACTCAATAGGAAATTATAAAATTGGATACCAACCAACGTGAGAAAATGTATGGGCGTTTGAATCAATATTCTGAAATTTCAGAACGTTTTATGCCAAAGTTGTAACAGAATTGACAAACAGCCAGTTTCTATGTCAAATAGTGTTGAGTGACCTCTGGATGCAGCAAGAGACTCGACATACAATCACCTTCAGGCATCCACATAGGCAGTGACCCCAGGGTCCAGATAGCTTCGGCCTCTGACATTGACATTGGCGGTGGCAATGGGAACAGTGCTACTAGCTGCATTGCGATAATGCGGTGAACAACCAAGGTTGTCATTGTCAAAGTACTTAAACTGCAGGATTGTCAGACCTGCAAAGAACATCGACTTTAGTGTTGCTTTCTCACGAAATCTACAATGTTGGTTTGAGTCCATAAATCTTTGGACGCTTGGGTGTCCTGTGCAATAATGACCTTGGCATTAGGCACATGGTAGACATCTATTATCTCACATTGCAGTGTTAAGGCAATTTCCATAGTGGACGATGGCTCAATTGCAGTGGCACAAACAATAGTAATTTTGTGATTACTTAACATCCTTGAAGGACGTGAACCCCAAACAACACCTAAAACTTTTCGAATGGGCGTATGTTCAAAAAAATACATTGTTCTAAATTTAAGAAGAAAAAAAAATGTAAGGTTAAGGTTTGAACATTTTTTTTTATTATCAAATATCGCATAAACTACAACAGAAGAAATGCATTTTCCCCATCCAATGCAAGGGAAACAGCAGGAAGATTGACATTAGGTTGAAACAGATCTGGAAACACACCACTACATTAAGGTCCCTTCTAAAGAATGAAATAAGATGATTACATGAGGGTGGTAGTAAAAGGCGATTTTCAGAAACCAAATCATTACCTAAACACGCAAAACCTCTTGCAAAAGGTGGTAGTATAAAGTAATCCTCAGAAAGATGTTGCAAAGTCCACAATCTAGATATATGCGTAGGAATAATAAAATAAAAAATGTGCAGTAGCGATAGGGAATTGATTGTATGTGGAGTCTGTAACTACATCCAAAAGACAGTGAACAAACTTTGACAAAGAACATGGCTTTCTGTCAAGTCTGTTACCACACCCAGAAGTAGCTCAACAAACTTTGAAATAGAAAATTATGTAATTTTAGCCCGTCATTTTATCCACCCATACAGTTTATCTTACCCGCTTCTGGGTACATTCGCGAATGGAGTAATATTTCGCGTCATTTCCGAATATCACGGACCATTTTGCAAGCCACGGTAAGTGTGACACCCCTGACGAAGACAAATTCTTGTGTGCTCTGCAGAATTCGATACACTTGCCAAATATGTGTTGTTGGAAGAAGACAGTATGATCTTCCATATATTTTGGTTTAATTCGTCTTAATGACAGATGCTCTCGATCTTTTCGCTAATTAATTCCAATATTTTCAAATATGTGCTTTGAATAGTGACTAATAGTACGTATTAGCATTCCCATATCCGAGCAGATTCTCAAATCTGACAACATCTAACATATGCACGGTATTAAAGAGGGACATGACATCAAGGCCTCTGTGGATGACACGTTCGTTGATGGCAGTGAGGTAGTACAGTATTGCACTGTTACTATGATGAAGCCTTTAAAAAACTAAAAGAGCCAATATTTTTTTTTTTGCAAATTCAAAATGCAGGTAAAAAAATTTACCAGATCACATAATATTTGCATGTCTATGCATTTTAATGGGAGATGTCCTCGAGATTTCCGCTTATTAAAGGCAATCTTTCGAACCTGTTTGGTTGGTTGTCCCTTTTGAAAGCATAATTAATGTCCATTGGGAAGGGCAGAAGGTAGCGGGGATGGAGGCGAGTGACAAATGATTTTAAACTTTCCTGAACCCAGGAACGCGTGAACCTGCGAAACTTTGAAAACTAGCCTAAGTATGGAAAGGCAGGTCGGACAGACAAACTCGTCGTAGGCATATGCAGGGTTGCGAGTTCGAGGAGTGCGGGTAGATTTGTAGAGCACGAAAGTTATGCGTGCAAAATGTATACACCGAACATGAGTTACCATAGTTCAATAGCACCTATTCGCGAAGCTGCATTCATAAAATTGGCTAAGTATGCAACTGAACGGTGATCAGTCGAAATCGTGATGTGAAGATATAGATGGAGATAACGATTTGTCAGTTTTCCACACTGAGAACCCATGAGCACAGAAACACAAGAAAGTATAGAACCAGAAACGCATAATAGAGCGGAAGAGAAAAAGGTGAAAAACGGGAGAGAATAATTATATTGCTCAGACAACAACACTTACTCTCGTAACTATGCAACCATAGTAAGACATAAACCATGGAAAATGCATCGCCGGCTATGAAATATAGTTGGAGCCCGACAAAGTCTGGTTGAAGCCGTAAGAGATGCAATTTAAATCGACTTCCAAATTTTGTATGTTATTTTATCTTAATAGTATTTTATGGGGAGCCAACTGCAGATGCAGCACCCCAACATTGCAAAGATTAGGCAAACAAGAGAAAGCAACAAAAAGGCCCAACTGCAGCCACAGACCTGAACCCTGCAAAGTCAAATCAAACAACAATAAGCAGCATCCAGTGAACAAAGAAGAAAGCACCAACCAGTCAAATAGGAATGTTGTAGTTCCAATCGCGGTTGCAGAACCCCAAACGTGAAAACTGCAACAAGACGAACAGGCAAACAAGAACAACAACAATAGGCAAATAAGAAATCAGTGGAAATGCAAGAAGCAAGCATGAACCAATGAACCAGCAATCTCGCTAAAGTACAATATTGCCCAAATTGAGTGCAGAGAACATTTCATATTAAAAAAATAGAAACGGAAGAAAATGTATTGTAACAAGCCTGCTAAGTAAACATTTAACGTTGCGAAGAGTCTGTCAGAAATGCCCTGTAAACATTTAAGAAAGAATGCAGTGTGGCAGGTCTCTGACATACCAAAAAAAATTATTACAATTTATTATAAAATAAAATTAGTAACAAAAGTTCAAACAGTAGAGAATGTATTCGAAGGACAAACTTTGGATATGCTAGCAAACCAAACATTGGGATAAATTTAGCTAGCATAAAATGCTAAGACAAACATTCGAACTAATACTAGCATTAATCCACCTTCAAGCAATGCATAAGAAAAATATATGGTTCAAAAATACTGTAGACGATCAAAAAGTTTGGATATGCTCACATATAAAACATTGGGAATAGTGAATCCGGCAATAAGACCTCCAATCTGTTATCCAATCAGATCATTACATCTATGGTACTTTTCATTATATAAAAATCAATGTCTTTAGTTCCCTAGCTCCAACAATAGATATTATGAAAATATTTGTGGTCAAAGCACAAACTAATATGAAGTCAACGATTTATCGATTGATATAGTCCCTCTATGCCTATGGCAGGGACTAATAACCCAACACTTACTAATGAGCTAAGATAACTCTTAATTTCCCAACAAAATTACACTTAACACATTTGTGGTGCTTTAACATTTTTGTAGTTAACATAGAAACTTCATGAATCAATAACCAATCTTTGAGATTCATATAATTGAAACACTAACAACATTTTATATTTATATTCACAAGCATAAGGAAAACAAACATGAAATGTGGCATTTACAAACGGAAAATAAATAAAAAATAAAAGCAACCAGAAAACAAACATGAAATGTGGCATTTACAAATGGAAAATAAATAACAAATAAAAAATAAAAGCAACCATGAAGTCAATGCCCTAAAATTCATACAACCTAGAAGATTGAGAATTCACTATTTACAATTATAAGAGAATGAGAATTCACAGTCCCACTTTCACAGATATGAAACATTCCAAACATTTGCAACCATGCAAGAACTAAGAAGACAGCCACTAAACTCACTTACATAGTTGGCAAGATGTTGATTTTCCCTACATGTAACCAAAGAGATCAAATTAGATTGACAATTGTAAAATGTTTAACCACAATAACTAGATATATCATTCACACACATAAGAAAAATAAAAACCCACTAAACATATTGAAAAATGAATAACCCAATCCCCAACATTTGAAAACACAAAAATGTCAAGCCCCATAATACACAAACAAGAGGCTAAAAGGGAAATAACCCAACATTCACTAATACCAAAATATTGAAAACCCTAACACTAATCATTCAAGGAGGACTCTAAAATCTCTCAAGTGGTCATTGTGAACAAGGAAAGAATGGAACATACTTGTCCAATGCTTCTATATATTTTTGTTCATGATTATAAAGAATATCTTCACATAATAGCCATTGTTGTCAATTTTGGTAAAGCCCAACAAGTAGCACTCAACCTCGTTGAATTTCTTGGCCATTAGTAGGTCTTCAAAATACTTCAAGTTGAAGAAAGCCCTAAATTCTTACTCTTACCTACGATCGTTTTTCCAAGAGAACTAAGGTCAGGCCTTCATTCACACATGACTCTAATAGTTTTAGGGGCTTCCATTTCATTATGTGCAAATATCATTTCTAAATGTGTAAGTTATGTCAAAAATAGGAATAAGAGTCTCATTTGAGTCTAGCAATTAATATTTTGTCTGGAAGTGGGGGAAGGGGAAGTGGAAGTGGAAGTGGGTGACTAGGGCAAATTTCCTCCAATGTGCCACAATTTCCTAACCACAATCTCTCATATTAATATGCCCACAACGCTTCTAAACTCGTTGTCACTACCCAGATTCCCTAGTGATAGGTTTTGATATGATGTAAAATATGCACACACAGTATTATGCAAAGTTTCAAGAGAGGAGAGACCATTGATGATAGTGTTGGACACACCTACCACACTTAGAGGGGGGGTGAATGAGTGTGGGGATCTTTTTCCCAAAACTTCCCTCTTACACAAAAACTCCTTAGTTAACATTCAACATTTTCTCATTACTCAT
>JASDQU010013316.1:103773-130756 GCA_032191745.1 Picea mariana
TTTAGGTCACTTAACCCATTTCTAGGTCACTTAACCTATTTTCCTTATTTTTAGGGTTAACCACTTTCCATAAATATTCCTTCTTGATTTTGTCACCTTACTTTATCATTTCTTGATTTTGTCACTTCTCTTTATTATATAAATAATCCACCTTGACTTTGTCACTTTACTTTATCATTTGAATAATGATTTCTTCTTTTAGGTCACTTTGACTTCTTTGACCTTGGGGGCTTCAAGCCTTCATGTGGGGGTCCTTCATCTTCATAAGGCCATAACTTTCAAACCATGAGGAGTTATGTGACATTCCACATACCACCGAAAATGGCATGACAAGCACTATCCATCTAGGATAGTTTCACCAACAATTTCCTTGATCTTCATCTCATTATTCCACATACAAGCATGGGTCCTCCAACCATTCTTCTAGGATAACTCAATCCGTAAAGCGTCTTCCCGTGAGGGTTTTCACCATAAGGGGACCACTTTGGAGTTCATACATTTGTGCACCTTATCAATCATGATAAGAAAATAATGAGAGAAAGGGTCCTCCAACCATTCTTCTAGGATAACTCAATCCGCAAAGTGTCTTCCCGTGAGGGATTTCACCATAAGGGGACCACTTTGGAGTTCATCCATTTGTGCATCTTATCAATCATGATAAGACAATAATGAGTCATCTATACATTTTTCCAACAATGAATCATACACCACTGAAACCACAACGATCCATCTTCATCATGTATCAATGACAACTCATTGATCCATCTTCATCTATGCATTCTCATCAAGGAAAATACATATTATATTACATTAATCATCAATCAATCAATCATTTGACATCAATCAATCACTTCAGATCAATCAATCAAACCATTGGCATCAATGACAACATGATCCAACAGATAGCATATGAAGCATAGGCGTTGATATGATGTAAAATATGCACACACAGTATTATGCAAAGTTGCAAGAGAAGAGCATATGAAGCGAAACATGCTCGATGGAGCTTTCTTTTGCATTATTAGTATCTTATTAACAAAAACTCTCAAGTTTTGGGGAACTCCAATTTTTCTTCATGTCTTCATCTCCAACAAGCATTGACATCTTATCTTTTGTTCAACACAAAGACTTTATTGCATTTGCACAATATTTTATATGTTATTTTAGCTAGTTATGTTAGCTTTTAGATAGATACTCGGTTCATCTTTTCTACTATCTAGTTTAGGAATCATTTCTACGCTTCCACTTTGTATCTACATTGGGTTTACCCTTTAGTCCTTTTGACCTACTTTAGTCTTTTTTACCTACATTTGTAGATATTTATTGAACATTAATAAATTTATCTTATCTTCATTCTTAGCTATTTTTATCTTTACACACTTATGTCATTTATGAACCTTAATTTTTAAAAATGCACTAGTGACTTTATTAAATTCTTAAGTTACTTTATTTAACACCAACTCAAAAGTATTCAATTTTGCTACCCTTAGTAGCTACAATACACTTTCACTATCATTACAACAATGTAATCATCATAATCTCTCATAACAACAGTGTAATCATTATGAGCTCAACATGTCACTTACGAAAATTGACCCTAGGTAGAAAGAATAACAATCATTCATTCCAACCACTTAAACTAAACTTAATGAACATACATTCTACTATATTTCTAACATAAATATACATTATTTACCAAAAACACTAACTCTAAAGTATTATGATATATACATTTAATTACAACATAAATATGACCATTAAAATAAATAAACTCTCTTATTTTCGTCCTAAAATCCATTTTCGTTCCCAAAAAAACTAATCCGTGTCAAATTTTAAATATTAACCGAAGCAAAGCAAAAAGAACGAGAAATCCTAGCAAGAACTCTATATTCTGAATCATAACGTTAGAGAAACCTCAATGATGCAAAATTTCGAAAAAGGAAGCCCTCAACTACGTAATAAAATTTATGGTATTAAATTTTAAGTTGATAAGGTTTTTTTACTATTACATAATTTAGTTTTTAATAAAATTTATGGTATTAAATTATAAGTTGATAAGGTTTTTTTTACTATTACATAATTTAGTTTTTAATGAAAACGTTGAATATTTTTAAATTTTGAAGTTTTTTTAGTTTAAATTTTAAAATTAAATTTTTATTAAAATTTAAATTTAACTTATTAATTATAAATAAATTTAATTTATACTTATATATTTTTAAGTTTAAATGAATTTAAAGTTTACATAGGGATTGAAAAATATGTTACTAATCATAGAGGATATTTAATTTGAAAAACATTTATAATAAGTTATGGCTTTTATTTATGAACGATTTTATAGTAATTTAGTGTGGAATATTCATGGTTTCAACCAATTTTGCACATTTAAAAAATCAAATTTCTTTTTAATTTTATTTGGGTTAAATTTTCTTATTAATCTCTTTTGGGGTGTTGACTACCTATTAATCCAGTTGCTACCAAAAAATTCTTAGAGTTTGTTAAGGTTTGACACTACAAATATGAAATATATATTTTTTTTTTCAATTTTTTCAAACATTTTTCGATGATTTTATTCGTTGTTGAAATGAACTTCTTATTGCTCAGACGGTGGTTCATAAATGTGGGTGTGCGGACCATAAACCATGCAGGTGCAGCCTGCCTTTCACCTAGTCTTTGAAATTTCATTTTCCTCAATGGTGAATGTTCGTTATTATTAGTCCCTGCCGGAGGGACTTGAGCAATCGGTCACTCCGTTGACCGCCTATTAGTTGCAAGTTGGACTTAAAATTTTTGCTCGTTTGCAATGTTAAACTTAAGCATTTTTTTATTATAATTAAAATAAATTAAAAAATGATAATTAGTTGTTATATTATTGGCCCTAAAACTTGACGGCCATCTGTCCTCCGTCCTCGTTTAATACATGCATCAGGGTTGGCTCTTAAATTTAATCTTATGTTAAAGAGACGTGATTTTTTTATGAATTTATAAATTATAAAATAAGGCATGTTTCATCTTAAACAAGGTTGTATGGCATCATATATCTACGATTATGTGTCAATACATTCATTTTGAGAATTGTAGTCACATTTGTATTTATTAATAATTTATTATTTTTTAATTTATTTATTATTTTATATAATAAGTGAAAAAAGTTTTCATTTTATTGTTAAATATTTTTCAATTGGTTTGATGATTGCAATATGTGTTTTATGGTCTCTTTTCATTGCTTTCGTTTGTCTTGAGAGAATACAATTGTAGTTAAACAATTATGATGATTGCAATATATATTTTATGACTTTTTGTCATGATTTTTATTTGCTTTGGGAGGATGTAATTGTAGTTAGTCAGACTTCGTAAAATTATAATAGATAATAAAGCTCCATCCTATTTTTTTCTTCAGCTAAACCTTGAAAGTATAAACATTTTAAATTATATAAAAAAAAAAATTTAATATATATATATATATATAATTTCATAATTAAAAATTAAAATAAATTTATAGATATAAATATCTTAATAAACTTTAAAAAATAAGACTTTAATGCAATATCTAGATATTCATGAATGATGTCATAGGATAACTATCAATTAGCAGGCAACATCTAGATATTCATGAGCTTAACATATGTAGGATGGTGGAACATTTTGCATATAAGATGCTTATCTCTGATAGTCACATCTACTACTTATTTTATTTTTTTATTATAGGTTGGTTAATTGGCAACATCAAAGATTCACGAGTTTAACAAATTTGGGACGGTGGCATATCATTTTCCACATAACAATAACAAATGGTTATTTTATAGGTTCATTCATCTACTGCTTATTTTATTGTTTTATATGTTTGTTATGTGTGAAAAACTTCTAACGTACGCTACTTAGAGGTTGAGATTTGTTCCAAAATTATTTTCAATTAAAAGTAATAGTTATCAATTAAAATCTCACATTTTATCCATCATAAAAATATCATTTAATAATTTTGATAAACATGTTTATGTTTTCAATTAAAAATATATAACCATCAATTAAAATCCCACATTTCATCCATCATAAAAATCATTTAATATTTTTGATAAAGGTGTTCATGTTAATCATTTTGATAAACATGTTCATGTTCACGTTAATATGAACCTTTGGCTACGCGTTTTCCATGTTCATGTGAGAGATATCTAGCAATTGTACAATTAAATTTGAGGTTAAATTCGTACGAGATGCACTATTCCTTTTTCCTTGTTCTAATCGTTTGCTAAAACCAATGAATACATCACCGACTCTTTTGCAATAAGACATTCAATTGATGGACCAATCAGTTGATAGATAAATAGTTTTTTAAATAATATGAAAATAAATAATTTGATTCGGTAAAGTTAAACTTAGGAATATAGTTAAAAAAATTTGGTCAATACTTAAACTAATACAGAGCCAACGCGAACTCATCGCTATATACCTAGCCTACGTATAATAATGATATATATTTATTTAATAAATGCTTATGTAGTTGACACTTAAATTTAATCCATGTAGATATCATCTATTTTTACTTTATGGGAAGATTCCATTTCATATCAATTACTTTATTCTTGCCATGTATTTGTGTGTAAATTGTTTTTCAAAAATTGTAAATGATATTATAAGCATTGCTAAGGTATAAGTTATAAGGAGATAGAGCAAGGACCATCATGGCACTAAGGAGGAGCGATTCAAAATTGTCGATGGCGAGATTTCTACATGGAACCAGGGCCGAATACCTACAACTCTGGAGCACAAGGTTGTGGAGGTTTCCTTATCGGGGGGTCTTTACCTTATTTGTTAGTGCAACTTCCTTCTTCAGTTTAGCTGGACCTCCATTTTAGCAGTTAGTTAACTGTTTTTTTTGGAAACTGAACAGGAGGTCTCCTTCTCGGGGGGTCTTTACCTTTTTCTCTCCTAGTTAATGATTACCTCGTTTAAAGCTTAGTTGGGTCTCCATTTTAGCAGTTGTTTAACTGCTAGTCTTGGAACTGATCATTTTTACAGTAGTTTGGTCTTTAGGTGGAGCACAGGTGGTTGGTTTTCTTAAACCAAGCTTGGATTTCTTTAATTCCTCCTTTAATGTTATTCTTGGTAACTGGGTATTGCTAGTCATGGAACTGAATGGTATTAATGACAATAGTTGGAACTTATAGGTGGAGCGCATGTGGCTTATTACTCTTAACCAAGCTTTGTTTCACATTAACTCTTCCTTTATTTCTTTTCTTGGTAACTAGGGTGCTTGGTCTCTTGGAGTTTGAACGGTTTTTAGTGGATCCCAGGTGGCTCACCCATGGCCCCTACTCGGTTGGAAAGTATTGTTGTTGACGTAAGGGCATTAATGGGAGAGGTTGATGAAGGATTTTGGCATGAGGAAGGTCTTTTCGAAACGATGGATACTTTGGGGGTGCGTACAAACACCTTAACTCACTCTTCATTTGCTCCAACTTCTCCACTAACTCGTTCCCATAGTAGGATTACTAGTAAAGCTCCCTCTTTCTACGACTTCCTACCGGGATTGACCGGTACTATTCCAGAGGTGGAGAAGCTATCTTCTGTGAACAGTCTGAAAGCAGAGGCCAGAGACGTTGGAAACTCAGGTGCTCAGAGAAAGGTGGTTAGAGTTGTTCATTCACCTGGGAAAAGTCGTAGGCAGTGGAAGTCAAACAAGGCTGTGAAGGGTATGTTATTAGGATCTAATATAGGGTTGGAGGAGACTTACAGAATGGCTTTATGTGGCCTAGTTGGGAGATTTTCCTATAGAAACATGTGTAAAATCTCACTCCCTATCTCGGTCAAACAGGTCTGGTTACCCCTGTTAGGATATACTCCAGAGATTTTATATTTATCTAAAGAATGGTTCGGCTTCTTATGTAAATCGTCAGAAGATGCCTTGTTGTTACTGGATAGTAGGCGGGTTAATGGAGGTAGCAGTCTAATGCTTAAATGTTGGAGGGTCGTTTTCGATCCGATGACAAAGTATTTCTCTCTTAGACAGTTGTGGGTGCTTTTACCTAGATTACCACTGCAACTATGGAATGAAAGAGCGATGCAGGCCATCGGGAACTCACTTGGTAAGTTTATCATGGTTGATAGTACAACTCTTTCCACGAATTCTAGGAAAGTTGGTATAATTTTGGTCGAATTGGATATACATCTCGGAATTTCGAAAGTCCTTGAGATTGAGTGGAGGGGTCGTCATGTTCTACAACGTCTAGACTATCTTGGCATTCCTTTTAGATGCAGTATTTGCCAAAGCACCAATCACCTGCGACAGGACTGTAAAGGCTACTTACTTGAAGAAGAGGATCCCGAAGACTCAGCCATATTCAGAGGTACACCTGACTCTTTCCGAACGTTGGTTTCATTGGGAGCGGGCCCTTCCACTTTGCTCAGGAAGATTCCATCCAGACAGAGTCCTTGGGTTCGCTGACGGGTAAGTTAAAAAATCACTGCCCTGTACTTTTTTCTTCTCTGTCGGTGTGGGAAAGGGATGCTCTGAATGCTTCTGATTGGCTCAAGCTCACCACTAACAAAGTTGACATGTCTACTGTAGATGACAGGGGGGTTAATGACCCTACTGGCTTGAGTATTGAGTGTCAGGTTGTTAAGGATTCCCTGTCGGTCTATCATTCGTGGGTTGATTCTATTACAGTTCCTGATATTCTAGCCGAGTCAAGTGTAAAGGTTATCACGTCTATTCCCTCTCTCGGTTCTATTGTTCCTAGTCCGTCGGATCACACTTTAGGGTCTCCTTGTCCTATGATTGGAGATTCTTCATTTCCACCTGGTTACCGGGAACCAGAAGAAGATGAAACTTCTCTTAATGCAGTTATTGACTCATTATTACCCTTAATACGTGACCAAAACTCCACTGTTCAGTTGCCCGTTTATCTTGGAAAATCTGTTCTAGACCCTGCTACTTGTGATGGGGAGGCCAGCTCTTCGTGCCCTCATGCTAAAGGGGTTGGGAAGGAGTTCACTTGTTCTAAGGGCCTAGGTGTAGAATACTCGTCGGTAAAGACTAGGAGTGCCCGAAAAAAGTCAGCAACCTTGTCCACATTGGAAAATAATTCTCGTAATTCCACTAATAGTGGGGCACTTAGAGTATTCAAGGCCTTGGCTCGAGCAAAATAATGATATTGCTCTCCTTAAACCTTAGAGGGACTGGAGGCACCCTAAAATCGGCCTATGTCCATCGTTTTCTGGATATAACACACATTGATATTATATTTTTACAGGAAACTTTGATACACTCCGAAAAAGCCAAAACCTTCATGCATGTTTTTCGTCCGACTTGGGTCAGTTGTGTTGTTAATTCGGTTGGGAATTCAGGTGGACTGTTGGTTACTTGGGACTCGAACATTTTTTATCTGTTTTTGTTTCTTACCTATGGTGGAATCTTATTGACAGGTTTTTGTATAGCTAGCAAAAGGGAGATTTCCTTACTTAACATCTATGGTCCTTGTTTGGAGCGGAAAAAGTTTTGGAACATGTTGGCAGATTCTGGTTTGTTATCTCTTAAAAACTTAATTATTGCGGGGGATCTCAACTTAACCTTATTATCGGGTGAGATTTGGGGAAGATCCTCCATACTGGGGCCTTTGGACGGTTTTTTCAAAGTTTACTTTCAAAATAATAATCTCATCGACATCGAGCCGGGGAATCCCCACTTGGAGGAATGGTCGTTCTGGTGCAGACTTGATTGTGAAAAGACTGGAAAGGTTCTTCATTTTTGAAGAACTTCTTTTAATGGTTGGGATTTACAGGTCCTGGGTGGAATATCCATTCGTATCGTATCATGCACCGGTGTTACTTCAGTTGGAAATTACTCCACTTTTTAAGGTTTATCCTTTAAAATTAAATTCTCGGTGGTTGTTGGACCAGGATTTCATAGATACGGTACAAAAGCTTTGGAATGACCCTAAATTCCTTTGTGAGGGTGGTAAACAGAGAAGGATGGTATGGAAACTCAAATATTTAAAGACAAACACTAAGCAATGGGAAAATATTCATAAAAACAAGGCAAATTCTCATTTGATGAAGTTGGAGGAAGAAATAAAAACCACTTTGCTAAAATTTCTGGGAGGATCAAGAATACCAGAGGAGGAATTTCATTTATAAAATATTGAGCAAGAAAGGAACAGGTTACTAAATGAAAAGGAATAACTCTGGAGACAACGTAGTAGGGCAATCTAGATCCATAGTGGTGATCAAAACACGAAATTTTTCCAATTATAGGAGGAATTATAAGTACGTCTAGGAGATTAGAGATGAATCGGGAATTTTGCACAATGGTCAGGAAAAATAAAAGTAGAGGCTGTGAAATACTTTAAAAAAAAAATTCAAAGTGCAAGTTACTCCTTCCATAAGTGACCAAGTCAAAGTGGCAGGTCTTTTCTCTAGACTGGTAACTGAAGCCGAAGCCGAAGCCTTGTTTATCCCAATAAACTTGGGGGAATTAAAAGAAGCTTTATCCAGTTTCAAAGTGGATAAGATTCCAAGGCTGGATGGCTGGACAATTGAGTTTTTTATTCGGTTCTTCGATCTGGTTGGGGGGGATCTCTAAGAAATGGTGGAAGAATCAAGATTAAAAGTTATTATTTCAGAAGGTTTAAACTCAACCTTTATAGCCTTAATCCCTAAAGTGAACAAGCCTCTCTCCTTTGGGGATTCTATCTCTCTTTGTAACCTATGTTACAAAGTCATTTCAAAGATAATAGCAAATCGGATAAAGTTGATTTTGTCTAGATCACTTTCAGAGGAGCAGTTGGGGTTTTTGAAAGGTAGATAGATCCAAGATGCCATTGGAATGGTTCATGGGTGCCTCCATAGCATTATAAAAAAGAAATTAAAATCCCTAGTTCTAAAACTGGACCTACAGAAGGCCTATGATTGCATAAATTGGGACTTACTAAGGATGATCCTAGTACAAGTTGGTTTGGGTATCAGGATGACCAATTGGATTATGAGTTGTTTTGTTTCCTTGTCCTTTGTTGTTTTACTAAATGGAGAGGCCACAGATTTCTTCAAAAGTGGAAGAGGGTTACAACAAGGGTGCCCTTTATCCCCACTGCTATTTATTTTGGTAATGGAAGGACTAAGCTTGTTATTAAAGGAAAGTCAACGTGAAGGGAAGTTGACCGGTGTCAAAGTATCCAGAACTATAAACATTCTCCACATTTTGTTCATAGATGATGTGATAATTATGACAAAAGCTACTATGACTGAATGGTGGGAGATAGAAAAGATTATTAAAACTTTCTGCTTGGCATCGGGGCTTAGGTAAACGGATCAAAAACTATTATTCTTCAAGAAGGTTTGTCGGATCTGGAATTAACTCCTTACAAATATTTGTTTCCTTTTAATTTTTCTGATCTTGCAACTGGTTTTAAATACCTTGGTTACTACTTAAAGACCGGGTCACGGCGAGAAGAAGACTGGAGCTAGATGTTGAAAAAAATGGAAAAAAAGATAGGGCTATGGTGGCATAGGTGGTTGTCACTGGGAGGGAATTACACTTTAGTAAAGTATGTATGAGAAATCCAGCATGTATATTGGATGTCTCTCGCAGCCATTCCCTTCTCTTTTTTAAATAATCTGAGAAAATTGATGTTTAATTTTCTTTGGAAAGGAAATAGTGAGTCAACCCAGTACCATCTTTGCAAGTGGGAACATCTTTTATTACCAAAGAAATTTGGTGGTT
The DNA here is from genome assembly GCA_032191745.1 of Picea mariana. Taxonomy (NCBI): domain Eukaryota; kingdom Viridiplantae; phylum Streptophyta; class Pinopsida; order Pinales; family Pinaceae; genus Picea; species Picea mariana. The sequence continues at coordinate 113,486 of JASDQU010013316.1, forward strand.
GGGGTCTTTGAAATATCTTTGACTTTAATAGAGCCTTGTCCACGAATTCACTCTAGCGAGTACTAATCCGTGACGGAATCTGGCATAAAGTTATAAAAGATAAGTATCTTCCTCATATGACTATTAAAAATTGGTTCAGATCCCCAACTTTCCATCAAAAGGCGGTCTCAAGAATTTAGAGTGGTCTTTTGAAATCAGTCCACTTGATCACTCATTGGTTAAGTTGGAATCTGGGCTTGGGTCAACTCATTGCACTTAGTAGAGACAGGATATTAGGGATGGGAGATACGTCTTTCCTCTTGTGTAATCTTCTGTCAAAATTAAGACAACGGAATATAAATTCTCTCTCTCGGGCTAGGAAGCTTATCGATCGAAATCCCTCTTCCTCTATATGGATTAGCAACAATGAGTTGGGATTTTTTGGAGACGTAGCAGCAGAATGGAACTAGTTTAGGCGGGCTCTTATTGATTTTGGCGCCTATATACAGGATTTAGAAGATGAACTGATGTGGATTGGTGGAGATAATTCTGGATATCTCACAGTTAAAAATATATATTGGGTGCTATTATCCACACTGGGTCTGTCGAGAATTAGAGGATGGAGGCAGTTAGTCTAGAAGTGGGACATTCAACTAAAAATAAAAAAAATTATATGGCTGGCAGTGAAAAGAAAATTTCTAACTTGGGATACTCTCCAACTAAGAGGATGGGAAGGACCTAGTAGTTGCTACCTTTGTAAACAAGATATTGAAAATATCAATCACCTTTTTATTCACTGCACATTCACCAAATCGATCTAGGAGAGAGTGGTTACTGGAAAGGGATATAAAAATTGTTGGAAAGGGAATACCTTGTTCGATTGTTTCAAGAACTGGGTAGAATACAAGATTGTCCCATCTTTGATAGCTTCCTATATTTGTTGGTTTATTTGGTTAGAGAGGAACAAAGCATTATTCGAGGAGACTACACCCTCTATTCACTCAGTGATTTATAAGACTCTGAGTTTTCAAAAAAGAGTCTTGGCACCTCCGTGAGACATATTGATCCCTCAGCACATGAATACAACAATTTCTTGGTTCGATGGAGCGGCCCAGCTTGATGGCATCCAGTGTGTAGTTGGAGGAGTCTTAAAAACTCCAGACTTGTCTGTATTTAGATGGGTTTATAATTGTGGAGGAGGCACAAACACAAGAGAAAAGCTATTGGGAGTTTGGGCAACTCTCTTGTTGGCATCTCATTTGTCATTTCATCGACTTCAAGTTCTTGGTGATTCTAAATTTGTTATTGATTGGCTATCCAACAGAGGAAGACTCCAGGAAAGTGCAATTGAGGACTGGAAATCCAGAATCAAGGATTTAATTAAACATTTTCATGCCATCAGTTTTGTGCATATCTTCAGAGAATTTAATATGGAAGCAGATCTTCTTTCTAAGTAGGCTTTAAGGGAACCAGAAGGCATAATCACATATTACCTCTGGACTAATGGAATTGAAGGTCCTAGGAGACATTTCAATCTATACTAGTTATTAGCCTTCTTCGGTGCTTTTCTTGTTTTTATCAAGTCCTTCATTGTCAGTTTTTTTTGCATATCTGCTTCAGTTTTTGTATTTTGAAGAACCTTGTCTAAATCCTTGCGGTATCTTTTGTTATGAAAGTTGCTACTGTATAAAGGGTTGTGTTTAGTTTCTTTGTGAATCCTTCTAGTCAGATTCTCTTGTACTGATCCTAGATATGGATTGAAATATGTAAACAAATTATATTTACTAATATAATTGAGCAAAATTTCTATTGGAAAAAAAATATATTTTTTCAATGTCTTAGTATATATGTATTCAATGAAATTTGAACATAAGTTTTAATATTTAAAAAAAATTATCATTAGATTTCTAAAAAACAATTGAACATAAGTTTTAATATTTTATTTTATTTTAAATTATCATTTAATTTTACATATTTAAACTTGAATATGCTTATTGTTAAAGATCTATTTTAATTAGCCTTTAGTTAGCATATTGTTGATATTAGTTTTTTAAATAATAATCATCTTCTATCCCATCTTTTAACGTGTCTATATTGATTGATCTCAGTAGATGTCAATAATCATCATCATTGATAATTATAAGGTGCCAACTATCATTTCCATTTCTAAATATACTTGGCAGGGACTAAGTTGCCACGCAACACTTGTTATACATGTGTATAGGTAGTGTATATTGTATTACTTATGAGTCAACTTTTTTGACTTGCAATTTGTTGCTTGTGATCGCATATAGATGTCTAAAGTTTCTAAATTTTCTTTTATTAATTTTAATATTTTAACAAAAAAAAAAATTACAGGATTTGAAATTCTTAATTTTGCATTGGTTTAACAGAGTGATGTGACTATTTTTATGTGGTTTTAATGGGTATTGTCAGTTTACAATATTTAATTAAAAATTTTAAATCTTAAAAAATAAAAATAAAAACCCACAAAGTGTCACCTAGCCATCACTTTTTATGTGGTTTTAATAGGTATTGTCAGTTTACAATATTTAATTAGAAATTTAAAAAATAAAAATAAAAATAAAAACCCACAAAGTGCCACCTAGCCATCACTTTAATGAGTCATTTAATGTTATCATTATCGATATGAGAGATATGCTTATTTTAATCCATTATTGATGTAACAAATATCATTATTCTAATCCATATGTACCTTTATTACTTCATTGATGATAATACTTGTCATTTAATGTGATCATAAACGTTCTACCCTTTGGGTTTTTTGGCCGGAATTCGGCGATGTAAATTTGGACAAAATCTCTATTTTGTGTTATTTAAATTGCATTTTTGAATGCATAAATGGCTTCAGCGTGATGAAAAACCCTTGGGGCACTCGAATTATACCAACTTAGCCACTCAAATCTGCAGATCCAACCATTCATCACCAAATTTCGGGCAAAATCAAACGAAAAAAGTTGTCGAAAAACAACCAAAAGGTAGAACGTTTAGACTACTGCTTTTTCATTCTTGTTTCATATGTTTTTTATAATAAAATTTGGAAAGTCATCTTAATATAATATATATAAGTTGACATGTAGTTTACATGGATTTTTATCTTAATCATTTAATGTTTCCATATTCTAAACCAATGTATGTTGAATTAAGCTCATATTAACAAGTGTTAGAATTTCACAGTTAAAAACCATCAATATTTAAAACTTAATATAATGTAAATGCAACATATATAAGAATATGAAAATTATAAATTATTTTCAAAAACTCTTTGTTTAAATTTTAACTTTTAAATGGAATACAAATTTTAGTATAACAACTTTATTTATCTAATCTTATAAATATATAATATTATTAAATTAAAATTAATTAGGTGATATTAAATAACTTTGAAAAATTCTTACTTAAAAGTCTAGAAGAGCATGTGTATTGGAATTCATTCATACTTTGAAGTGTAATGGATAGAACTAATATGCCACAATTTTTATTTATCAATCTATTTTAAAAGAGTTTTGAAGACTTCAATTTACACATGACATTGTTAATGGTTAATAACACCTAGATCTCTCCAATTCTACTTCAACTTTTAAAAACATGGAGTGCAATTGCCATTTCTATTTTTTTTAGACTATGTATAAGTCTACATTATCACAAGTTTTAAATGTTTTATAATTACTTTAATTTTTAGCTTTGAGCTACATACAACTACTACTTTATAATATTTTTAAGAGGCATGTATAAGCAGCTTTGCTGCTAATTTCACTTGTTTTGATGGAGATAATACCAAACAATTAACAAAAGAGAGGAGTGAGCAATGTAAAAATGAAATCTAAAATGAGCAAAGATATTTCCAAAAATGAAGATTTGAAAATAAAACAATTATAAATAAATGAATTTAGAAAAGAAAACAAATTGCTAAAATTTTACGCCTTATCAAAAAAAGAAGCAGCTACCTTAGTGGCCTACAAAATATTGTCGATGTTGAACATACGTTTTCAAGAATATTCTAGACATAAATGCCAATGAGAGCTACATTGAAATTCTAACATTTGATTTTATGAAAATAAAATAAATACAAAGTACACAAAATTCTAATTTCTTATGTAATTTGGAAGAATCTTTCAATTATGGTAATATGATGATATATATAGCTTTGTCCATAACTATAATAACTAGTTCTCCTAGATTAGCATACAATGTCTTTCAAATATCTCAATTATAATTTAATTAGAAGAATTGTGACTCAATACTACTTTAATCTTTAATCTAGTGTTACAAAAACCAAGTAATCTAGAATTATAATTGGTTGGTTTGGGTAGTTTGATCCTCATTTGCAACAGACTGACCCTTGGACCAGTTTGATTATCATTTTTGTACAGAACTCATCAAACAAATCAGTGCAACAAGTTCCGATCTAAATCAACTAGGAATGAAAAAATAAAATTAAAGAATAAGGCAACTAAAAAGTCTAAATCCCCACCCCACCAAACTCTAAAATAGTATTATATAATGATGCTCCCACACTCTATTTTCCTTACTATGAACTATGAAATATTGTTTTTGTATGCAACATCGATGCTCGTATAAACTATGAAACCCTTTTATTTTTTTTGAGAATGCATTGAAAATAGTTTGAATCAAATAGTGAAAGATTGAGATGATCGATAGAATGAAATCACATACTTGAAATTTCTTCTATGTAGATTTGTATATGGCCTACGGTGATCCATTCCAAATTTGGATTTTCAAACAAATCTACCCACTCCAAAGTCTTTGCTGGTAAATTTCTCTTGCACAAATCTTCCCTCTAAATTTTGCAAAAAGAATGAAATAATGAATAGTGTTTTCATTTATAAACACATACATTTCGAAAAATGAAATTCCCACTCATTTTTTCATTGTATATTTTGGCACATTGATGATAAACGTGATCGCCATTTTTTGTAATATACCTTTTAGGTGCATTATACAGTTGTGTAGCGCAACGGTGTGCTTTGTACATAGAAAAAGCACAGATAAAACATGTACATTTTTAAAAAATCGTTTTTTTTTGTTGTAAAATAAGTGTGATACACAGTTTTAAGTGCTTCGATGCACTCTCTATGTACAAATGCATGGATATCAATTTTAATGACAAAATAGAAATGCAAACCTCTGCAATTAAATTTTGTGGAGATTTTTCTTTGTGAAGGCAGTAACAGAGGTAACGCATCGATGTGTTTCATAATTTAGCGCACTGATGCCCTTTTATATAGGTGCACCCGTGCCTTTTTATATAGGCGCCATAGAGCGTCTTTAACTAGTTAAGAGCACCAATTACTTTTAAAATCCATTTGAAATTCTGTTTGAAGTTATATTATACTATGCTTCCCAAACTTTATTTTAAGAATTCATTCATGTATTGATGATGGTTTTGATTCAAATATAGGGAAAAAAAGTTTAAAATATCAAATGGATAATTCTTCAGATCCTATCTCATTCCATACCATTGCAAGTTCGTTAAGTACATCCCCCCTCCACACTAACATCTGAAATAAGTCTAGATTTTATTTATAATTCATTTATCTAATTGATTTTATGTTATTTATGCACATGCATTTGAATAATTGTTCATTGAATTTTGGAAGATCATGATTCAGGATCGAATTTTGATGCGCAAGATATTCCACCAATCCAAAAATGTCGCAAGCTCTTATCAAGAGAAATATATCGCAGACAAATGTTTGACGAAAATGGACAGTTGCTTTACCCTACCAATTGTAACATGTCATTTTCCAACAACCAACTTGGGTCAACAATATTACACTATGAATTGGATCTCTTTTATGACACCCCAGTAGTGTGTGGTTGTCAAAAATGTAAAGGATTGAAGAAGAAAATTCGATGTGTCACATTGTCCCATTATATTAATGATCGATTACCCAATGTTGACAATCTAATACCTCCCATTGTGGTCAAGAATTCAATAGATGATATAGAAAAGACACGTAGGAACACTTCCATATGCTCGTTTTTTTTTAAGTTGGAAGCCAGATCAACTAATTTTCATCCTAATTTGACCAACCCATCTCCTTTTGTTGAGTTAACGGAGATTTCTAGTGAGCCAAAGTATGATATCAGTACTACCCAAAACATCTCTACTAGGAGATCCAAAAAGTTGTATGAGCTTAGAGAAAAAATGTCCAAGTACACACCAAATTCGATTCAATTATTGGAAGGTAACGATGACTTCCCTCTTCCTATCCATCTGCAATGTAAATACCAAGCATGTTACAACTAAGCTTTGCATGGTGCTTGGTCATCTTCCATGGGCCATGTACCCAATGTTGGAACTGAATTCTATTTTTTTGGTAATAGTTATATGATTTCCAATTCTAAAATATATGTTGATAATCTTGGTTTATTTATCGTTTCACATCTATTCGTTCCTCCCAAACAATTAGTAGCACTTATGCCATTTTGCGGTCCTCTATATAGTCAGTTTAATTACTTGAATATTATTAAATACAAACATAGCATTTCCATGTATAGTATGTGCATGAATGGTTATGCTTCTGGAAACTTTAACAGAAAAAACATGTTATATGTCGATGGTTATCCACAAACTCATGGGCACTGTTGGTCATAAAGTCCGCACTTGACTGTTAAAGGGCAAATCTAGGCCACCTCAATTTTGGAATGGTTGGTTTTATGATAATTTGATTTTGTTGGTCAATTGGAGGGTTGGTTTTACCAAGACAAAAACATGGTTGGGTTGGCAAGATGATATGGTTGTAGGTCCTCCTTGGTTGGTGGCACACAAGTGATAGACAAGTGAGAAAATAGAGGTATGAACAAAGGAAGAACAACAAACAACTCAATGAATTATCTATTGTAAGAAGTTTAAGACTCAAAATAATATTTCAAGGCATAAACAAATATCCAAACACAATTACTCCCACATGTTGCAAATAAACAAATCTTTACTAAAGCATTAGTTTTTTTCCAGGTTGCATATCAGTAAAAAATGAGTTATACAATAGTTGAAAGGAAAATGAAATGTACTTTGCACACGTCAAAAATTGCATTCAAGATAAGAGAAAAACACATATAGATTTGAACATAAAGCACACTGTCATCAAGAGAATATTCACCAAGTAGAGAGCTTAATCCAATCATAGAACAAGTTCAACCAGTTGATATATTGATTTCCTTCCCAAAAATCGAACCATCCATTCATACAAAAACTACATATTTATCAAAGTTGTAGAGGCTCTCGTCCATCTGAAACTAAGGCTTAACTCTACACTATCAGTTGGAGAACAACTTATTGACTTAAGTAAATATTGTTGGAGTATAGTAATGCATACTTCAAACTTGACTTAACAAAAAGGAAGTGGTTCATATCAAACACAGATGACCACTTATTATGCCTTAATTTAAAAATTCTTGAACTTAAACAACTAAAACTGTTACTAATGATAAAACTAAACTGATGCATAAGCTGAAGTGCACTGAGCTTTGATAAAAACTGATTAGGAGTGATAGAACTAGGTTCTGAATTGAGAACTTGTATCCATGCGCATTGTTGGAGGCCAACTGGGAGATAACTGGATAAACAAGCATCTTCTTTAGATACCCCTTCATAGCAGTGTTCTTCTTCAAATTATCTCCTTCAAAAAGAAACAAGTCTTATGGTGTTTCTTTTGGAGTCTTTGATACTTCTTTTGTAGGCTGGAGTACAGTTTTCCCAATTCTCGGTTGTGGTGTTGCAAGGTCTGGACTTGAAGCTTCAATTATTACACTTGTTGGTTGCCATCAACCCTCTTTATTTTGACCTCAACCTGCATTTTCTTCTCGTCTTGCTCTGTGATAGACTCGTTGTGGTCAACCAGTGTTCCTTTTTCTCGTATTGTATTTGTATATTACCTCGGGTTCCTTTCCTTGTGTTCCTTTAATGGACCCTTGTACTCCCAAAGTATCAATTCTAATCTCTAGTTTAATGTCTTAAGAATTGTGGTAAGGATCCCCTGCATGTGGTGAGGTGCCAATAGAGTCTTGCTCAAGATCAAGTCCATAATCTTGTATTACCTATTGACTGGAGTATGTTGGATACTCTTTTTCCACATTTACAAATGGTGTTTCTGCTGTCTCACCCTCATTAGGCTTTGATTTCTCCTTTTTCACTATCTTTCCCTTCAAAACATTGACTGTCATTTCTTCCATGCTTGAAAATTCAGGACCGTCATCATCTTCGATCACAATTGGTTGGGGGTCTCTTAATGATGGCTTAAAAATATCCTTGGAGTTCAGTCTCAATTGATTTGTAATTCTAGTTTTCTTGTTTGGCTCGCTTGGTGTTTCAATGTTTTGTTCACCCTTTCTCTTTTTGTCTTGTCTGGATGCAAGGGATGTTTTAGGCAAGGTTTATGTTGGAATAATCTTTCCCTTAACCACTTCATTGCTGCATGATCTAGATCCAAGTTGCCCCCTCATTCTAGTCACAGGTTTTTAAGGTTGATGCTTGATGGGGGTTCTCTTCTCCTCCTCTGAATTGCTGGATGACAGAGACCTCTGTGGTGTTTCTAGTGCAGGATGATAGAAGACCTTAGTTGCATGCGAGGGGGCTCCTCCATCATGGGGGTTTCTGGCTTGTTTTCTTTCGAGGGCATGTTCCTTGTTTTGGGGCCATTCCCTTTATTTATTGTGGGTTGGACAGGATTCATCGAGCTCCTAGGCTCTAGAGATACCCTGACCTCTGTCTTATCTTTACTTGCATCACCTTCATTCTGTGAATCGATCACTTGTTCCTGCTCTTTTAATCCCACAGATTTCAAGAAATAACCCCAAGGAATTTCAATTTCCTCTAAAGCGAAAGACATCAGCAATTTAATTAAGCATTAATGGTACAGGCTCCTGTGAGCATATTTGGGGTGGCTTTGAACCCTCCTGGTGATTTTGGTTAGGATTTTAAGCAGGTAATAGGGTAAATTTAGCTCCTTATCTCCACTTAGATGCATAAGGAACGAAGGTGATAGCAATGTACTATGATGAATCGACCCTCACATGCTATATACCTTTGCACTGCTGTTAGGGCTCCCTTCCAACCTTCCTTTATCCAAGAAACAAGGATTCATTTGATCCAGTCAAGGTCTTGGTGCTCGAGAACCAAGAATTTTTGCAGAGGTCGGGAGGTAGCTTGCCTTTCTTAAACTACCTTTCCCCACAGACAGGGAGAGCGCAAGTTGCTCCAATGAAGTGTTCTGTAATATGAATCCAGGTATCCCCAAGGTGGTTTTGGAAGCCATCGAACGTCTGCACAAATAATATATCCAAGCCTGTATGGTGTCCTTCAAATGTGCACAGGAAGTCATACCATTCCATCTTTATGAAAATATCTTTGATTTCAAGTATGGCCTTGAATAGCTCAAGGCCTTGTGGTTCAGTCTTGTTCAATTGCAATCGCTCTCGAGGAGGAACCATGGTGTACAGAGAAGTTATGATGTCGATGATGCAGTGAATGTGAATCTCTTCATGTTGAACTCGATACATGTGTGTTGTTAACCCTTCATTTAACTTGTAGTAGACATGATTGAACAATACAGTTCTCACAACCATGACTGATGTTGTATAATGATGAAAATACATGTAATATGGTGTGGAGGCACTCGTTTATGATTGTGAACATATGCAGATGCCATTCAAACGGTTTAAACATTTAAAATGAAACATTAAATTATTACATAATTTAAAAATTAGCACACCAAGAGCGTTTGCAAGAATAGCTTAGTTCTTGCAATTAGCTTTGTTCTTCATATAAAACACTATAACACATGCTATGAGCTCAACCAATGATAAGCATGATGACAAGGACTTCAGACTCAAACCATAACATGTAATTACCCTTCAAGAAACAAAAGATGGTGCAAAAAATTAGTCAAGAGAGGTAATGATCACAAAAAACTAATTCAGTTAGTAATGGGGGACCAACTTAACCAAGATAAAAGGTATAGTTTTTGATGGAGGTATAGGGTAATGAGAGAGGAGGGGCAAGGGTGTAGACTTAGGTCTCAACATTAGGTCCAACTAGGGACAGCACCCCCCTGTGGGGTGCTAAGAACAGAAGATCAGGTGCCTTAGAATTCAATAACTTGCTCCCACTACCCTTAACTTACCTTTGTTTTTGTTTGTCGGCCATGTGTATCTGTCACTGTCTCTCAGCCATGCATCTTCTGAAATTCAAAACTATAGCTACACGCGAGTACCTTTGTTGGGCTATGGAGTCTTTATTCATGCCCAAACTAACTAATCAAATGCAAACGAAAAAGACCAACATCTATGGTACAAGAGGAACCTTCCCTCATTCTTTCAAGCAAAACAGTGTTTCAGGAAGTGCCCATTTATTCGGCCTCCGAAGATCTCAGTATCATCTAGATTATGCAAAACAAATGTATTATTGTTCAGAATTTTAACCACCTTAGAAAGACCAAACCAAAGGTTATCGAACTTACCATGCTTGGGATTTTATTCCCTTATGGCATCCCACCTCAAGATCGGGTCTCCTTCTTGAAATATCTCCTTCTTGGTTTTCTTGTCAAAAGCTAATTTGACCTTGCTTTGGTATGCCTCGGTTATCTAATTCAGTGCTTCTCTCTTTTCATGAACCTCTATAATCTGAAAGATTCTCCTCTGGATGTCATTTGGCTCCTCAATTTCTTCTTGTAAGAATTTTAGGACTGGTAGACCGAGTTGAGTAGGGAAGACAACATCTATCCCATAGACTAGATGAAATGGTGAGGTTCCCAAAGATATCTTGGTGTTGATCCTGTCAGCCCATAAGGCATACTTAAGTCTAGAGTCCCAAGATTTCTTGTTTTCAGTCAACAATTTCTTGATGATCTTGATGAGAGTCTTGTTTGACGACTCATCCAACCCATGTCCATGAGGGTAGTAGGGTGTGGAATGTGTTAAGGCAATGTTATGGCTACCACAGAAGTCAATCATGTCCTTCGACTTGAATGCTTGTGCATTCTCTGTTATTATATTTCTAGGACAGTCGCACCTGGAAAAGATATTTGTCTCCAAGAAATTAATGATCACCTTGTTTGTAGCATTCCTAGTGGGCACAGCCTCGATACATTTGGTAAAGTAGTCAGTGGTAGTGAGAATCCACTTATGTTGCCCACTACATGATGGATTTATCTCACCTATGAAATCTAATCCCCATTGTTGAAAGGGACCAATGGTAGTGACAGGATTTAGGTGTAATGAGAGTAATTTATGCTTTCTTGCAAACTTCTGACATTCATTGCATGCCCTTACTGTGGTAAATACATCAGAGAAAAGGGTGGGCCAGTAGTACCCTGCCCTTAGGATCTTGAGGGTTGTGGATTTCCATTGTTGGTGTCCTCCACAAACTTTTTTTGTGCATATATGTTGTGACTTGTTTAGATTCATCTTCATCAAGATATTTTAATAAGATTCCAGCAGGATCCCTCTAATTCAAGTTCTGATTTAAAATGCAAAATTTTACAGCTTTTAATTTGAGAGACTTGGCCTTCGTTTTTTTCAAATCTGGTGGGAATTCTAGATGCTGCAAAAAATAAATAACATCTTTGTACCAAGGTGAAGAAGAGTAGTTTTCAAATACCTACATGTTGTCCTTTCCAAACTATGTCATGGGTGCATCTGATTGGGTGAAGGTCTGATGTAATTCCAGCACCTTACAGTTTGACTCTGATAACAACTTGGCAAGTCCTTGTCCCTTAATCAACCCGGTGGGTTTTATGTGCAGGTCATACTCCAATAATTTGACAATAAATTTCCCTCTCTTCCCTTCACTGTATGGCTGGACCAAAATATCTTTCACATTGCTACTAGGAACATAGGTTGTTATGCTAGACTGTAACACATACACCCTGAAGGCCTTCAAAGCTTTGACCGATGCATAAGCTTGCTTTTCTAATATGTCATACTTCAACTCGGCATCTCATAGGGATTTTATGAAAAAGGCTATGGGTTGTTCATGCCCTTCTTCATTTTTTTGTAGCAGTACTGCAACAATGGCTTCCTCAGAAGCAAAAGAGAAAAGAAAAAACTCTTTGGAATAGTCAAGGCTGACCAATACAGGGGTTGCAACTAAAGTTTGCTTGATCCTTTGGAATGTTGATTTTTCTTCTAGTGACCACTTAATAACAACATCTTTCTTCAGCATATTAGTGATAGGCCTTATGATATCAGCAAATTTTGGCACAAAGCACCTTAAAAAAATTATTCTACCTATAAACGACTGAATAGACTTCTTATTTATGGGGATTTCAATTTCCTGAATGACATCAACTCTCTTTGGGTCTATTTTTATTCCTCCTATTGATATGATGTGGCCTAGGAGCTTACTTTTTGGCATGGAAAAGTAGGATTTCCTTGGATTCAAAGAGATCATACCTTTTGCATTTCCAGAAAATGTGCTCAAGGTGTTGTAAATGTTCATCATCATATTTGGAGAAAATGGTGATGTCATCCAAATATATAACTATGAATTTTTATTTCTCCCCCACAAAGGCTATGTCCATGGCCCTTTGAAAGGTGGCCCCTAGGTTACTCAATCTGAAGGGAATTTTATCGTACATGAATATCCCCCATGGGGTGGTGAATGATGTTTTTTATTTATCTTCTTCACACATTGTTATCTAGTTATAACCAGAGTATCCATCCAGCAAGGAAATCATGTGGGCACCTACTACCCTTTGCAAAATATGGTCCATCTTGGGCAGGGGGTATTTGTCCTTTAGATAACACTTGTTGAGATTTATGAAATCAACACACAAGCATATTTCCCCACTCTTTTTCTTGACAGGTACCAAATTGGCCACCCAATCTGAGTACCTCAAGGGCATAATAATTTTTCCATCAAGCATTCATTTCAGCTCTTTTTCAATAATGGACATCAACATTGGATTAAATTGTCTAATATTTTGTTTGAATGGTTTAGAACCAACCTTCAGAGGGATCTTGTGTTGGTTGATGTCAGTGTCAAATGTCTTCAAATCCTCATACGACCATACAAAAACATCATCAAAAGTTTTCATGAGGTTGACATACCTGTCTTATGTTCTGCAGCTAGTGCCTTGGATAGACGTTTGATTATTTTGGGATTTTTAGCAGTCCCAATATTGTACTCCATTACCTCTTCTTCTTGATTTTTTATGGCAGCTTCTCTGGAGACATCATTACTATTAAACAACCTTTCTAGTGGCACTAGACCCCTGGGGATGTGTTTTTTTTTAACTTCCACAATGATGTGGCCAACCACTTTATTTAGCAGATGAGATGTTTGCTAATTTTTTTATTCATCCTCTTCAACCTCTTGATCTATTGAGATGTTGGAGAATTCTTCAATGGTCTACATAAATATTTGTAGCTCCAAATCATCACTAAACACTTGCCAATGCTTTATGTTTTCTGGTATTGTTGTCCTATGTCTGAATTCCACTTGATACTTAAGATTTGGACCAATGGCAGGTCTGAAGGTACTGGAAGCCAAGGCCAAAGAATCTACCTTCTGATTTGCCTCTCTAGGAATGAAGGATGTGGTAAATGCTAAAAATAATTTGTCAACCAGGTCCCACACCTCATTCTTGTATTGCTTGAGCCTATGTTGTTTAGCTTGATAGATGTTTTTGACTTGATTGATAATCAACTTAGAATCACCAAAAATTGCCAAACTGTCAATGGCCATGTCTTTGGTGGCCCTCAATCCCAGCACTAGAGCTTCATACTCAGCTATATTGTTAGTAGTCTCAAATTCTAGCTTGTAAGAGAGTGTTATTCATTCTTTTGAAGGGGAAATAAGGAGTATACCTGCCCCAGGACCTTCCTTTGATGAAGATATATCAAAATACATCTTCCATACCTTGTTTTTTTGATCTGTCAGTGACTGATTTCTACATTTGTTGACTGATATTTCTAGTTCATCATCATTTAAATGGAAAACAGATGACATGATCTCATCCTCAACAACATAAACTAGATGGTTGCTTGGATTATGATGATCATTGACGATATATTACAAACTGACCTCCATGTATAGCCTCCTATGTTCTCCTCTGAAATAGGGATGGTAGCATATGTGAGGTCCATTTGTAATGATACTCCAACCTTCTTGGCCCATGTCCTGGACAAGAGCATACCAAACTTGGGGGGAATGTCAGTCACAACAATGTCCATCACTACACTTTTCATTGGTAACTGTGCCAAAGAAACCACTGGATCTTTTATCAATCCCAAACATTTCACTTTTTCAGAGTCAAAGGAGTAAAGGTCTTGGTAGGGCTTGGTGATCTCCATACCTGGTTCCTCCATTACAACCTTAGGCATGGCATTGTGTGAGGCACCTGTGTCCATGAGACAGTTATGTAGGATCTTATCATGGACATTTAAAGATATGTAGAATGGTGGATAGGAATCAAAACCATCCTCGATGTGTGGACCCACAATAATGGTTTGGTTTTCATCCTGCAAACTAATTACATCAAAAGTCACAATAGAAATAGGTTGTAGAACCTTCATAATAGATTTTTTGAATGGCTCATTTTTCAGCAATTCTGACAAAGGCACAGGGATTTTTATTTTGATTAACTCGTGCTCTAGGATGAAAGAGGCTTGTGGTATATCAACTTCCTTTACTTCAGGGACAATTGGTTTAGATGGGGGATGTTGGTGAGCTTTAGTCAACGTACCCTTGCTTGGATTTTTCTAGGGAGGAACTTCTTATTCCTTGTTCTAATCAGAGGTGGTGGCTTTGGGAGCCCTTGTTCTAGGCCTCAAATAATATTTATTTTGGGGTTTTCCTTGAATAACTCCCTCTTCCCCTATCTCAATATCAAACTGATTTGACAGTTGCGCTACCTCATAATCTTGTTGTGTTAAGTGACTAGTATAAAAATCAGTTTCATTGAAGAGTACAACAACATCATCCACAACATCACTTTCTACATCCATTTCCTAAATTTGATTGTTTTGGAAAGGGGGTACTACTCTTTAATCATCAACATTCCTCCTTTCTCTCTGCATTATCTGAGGGACATCATTCGGCCTCCTAAATTGGTTTGGATTTCTATTCCCAGCCCCTTGAAAATATCTGTTTAGTTGCTTATATTCCCATTTTATCTTAGCTATTTCA
The DNA here is from genome assembly GCA_032191745.1 of Picea mariana. NCBI lineage: Eukaryota > Viridiplantae > Streptophyta > Pinopsida > Pinales > Pinaceae > Picea > Picea mariana. The sequence continues at coordinate 128,640 of JASDQU010013316.1, forward strand.
GATGTCAAATCCTTTAATGTTTTGGTCATCTCATTAAGTTTAGGATCAGATGTGGTTGGGTTAGAGGAGACAGGGGAATCTTCCATGTGTTTCTTATTATCTTTATCATGTCTATTCTTTAACCTGTATGATGCTAGGATGTTTGACTTAACTTCAATGGTTGCTTCTTGCATGGAAAACAAGGTGGTGGATCTTCTCTCCCTCAACAGAAGGGAGAATTTTGCATCAAATGCATTGGCATAAGTGATCTTAGCAGAGGCTTCAGTTGGTTTGATCTCATCTAGGATTCGACCATACATCTTATTGAATCTCTTGATGAAGTCTGAAATAGACTCACCATTCTTTCTCTTAAGAGCCAAAAACTTAGTGATGCAATATAGATAATCTCTTCTATCTCCCCATTTCTTTATGAAAGCTTCATCTAACACATCAATATTTGTAATGGAGTCTGAAGGAAGATCTCGAAACCATTTCCTTACTTCCCCATTCTGACTTTGTACAAACAACCTCATCCACACATCTGCATTGTCAATGTTGAAGTTGTCTGCAAATTTGTAGAAGGATACTAGATTCTCCTCAGTTGTTACATCCCCTTCCCCATTATATCTTGGAAAATATTTCATAGAATATGTTGTGGGGAGTGCATGCAAGCCTACAGGAAAAATTGGGGGTGCATATCTGGAAGCAATTATGGCATCCATCTTGTTAGCAGCCATTGCTTGGGAAATTGGAATATGAGGTTTGACTGGAGATGCAGGGGTGGATGTTGAACTGGATGATGAAGTAGAGGTGAGGGTTAAAGGTATCTGAGAGTCCTTGGAAATGTGATTCTCAGGGATAGCAAGTTCAAGCTGCTTGTGATAGTGGAGAAAAGTAGACTCTTTAGGTGCAGCTTTTCCCTTGAGGGATGAGGTATATCTCTGAGCTAGGGTGGAATTTCTTAGTTGTCTCTCTGGCTCAAAGACTATTGTGTCCTTCTCAGGGTTAGGATTAGCTTTAGTGGCTTTGATGTGCTCATATTTGGATCTCTTCAGTCCTTTTTTGGGAGCCAATATTTATTCTATGAAGTTTACTCAGTGGAGTCACCATGTGAAAGGTGGCAGTCAGTATGTGCTTGATCTTTGTTCACCATCAAAGGTCATAACTGCTCATTGTCTTTCTCCCAAGTAAAATGTTCAATTTGTTCCCCGACAATGGCACCAAAATATGTTGGTCCTAAATTTTGCACCTGGCTACTAAAGGGAAGAGTTAGGCCACCTCAAGTTTGGAATGGTTCGTTTTATGATAATTTGATTTTGTTGATCAGTTGGAGGGTTGGTGTTACCAAGACAAAAACATGGTTGGGGTGGAAATATGATATGGTTGTAGGTCGTCCTTGGTTGGTGGCACACAAATGATAGACAAGTGAGAAAATAAAGGGATGAAGAAAGGAAGAACAACAAATAACTCAATGAATTATCGTTTGTAAGAAGTTTAAGACTCAAAATAATATTTCAAGGCATAAAGAAATATCCAAACACAATTATTTCCACAGATTGCAAATAAACAAATATTTACTAAAGAATTAGTTGTTTTCCAAGTTGCATATCAGTAAAACATGAGTTATACAATAGTTGAAAGGAAAATGAAATGTACTTTGCACACATCAAAAATTGCATTCAAGATAAGAGAAAAACACATATATATTTGAACATAAAGCACGTTGTCATCAAGAGCATATTCACCAAGTAGAGAGCTTAATCCAATCATAGAACAGGTTTAACCAGTTGATATATTGATTTCCTTCCCAAAAACTGAACCCTCCATTCATACCAAAACTGCATATTTATCAAAGTTGTAGAGGCTCTCGTCCATCTGAAACTGAGGCTTAAATCTACACTATCAGTTGGAGAAAAAATTATTGACTTAAGTAAATATTGTTGGAGTATAGTAATGCATACTACAAACTTGACTTAACAAAAAGGAAGTGGTTCATATCAAACACAGATGACCACTTATTATGCCTTAATTTAAAAATTCTTGAACTTAAACAACTAAAACTGCTACTAATGATAAAACTAAATCGATGCATATGTTGAAGTGAACTGAGCTTTGACAAAAACTGACTAGGACTGATA
>JASDQU010013316.1:151226-163599 GCA_032191745.1 Picea mariana
TTAACCACTTCATTGTTGTGTGATCTAGATCCAAGTTTCCCCCTCATTCTAGTCACAGGTTTTTTAGGTTGTTTCTTGATGGGGGTTCTCTGCTCCTCCTCTGAATGGTTGGATGACAGAGACCTTTGTGGTGTTTCTAGTGCAGGTGGATGCATGTGGGAAACTTCTCCATTTGTGCTTTCATTCCCCTTACCCGTAGAGGACCTTAGTTGCATGCGAGGGGGCTCCTCCGTCATGGGGGTTTCTGGCTTATTTTATTTCGAGGGTGTGTTCCTTGTTTTGGGGCCTTTTCCCTTGTTTGATATAGGTTGGACAGATTCACCGATCTCCCAAGCTCTAGAGATACCCTAACCTCTATCTTATCTTTACTTGTATCACCTTCATTACGTGAATCATGCACTTGTTCCTACTCTTTCAATCCCACAGATTTCAAGAAATAACCCCAAGAAATTTCAAGTTCCTCTAGATCAAAAGACACCAACAATTTAATTAAGCCTTGATGGTACAGTCTCCTGTGAGCATATCTAGGGTGGCTTTGAACCCTCCTGGCAATTTTGGTTAGGCTTTTAAATAGGTAATAGGGTAAATTTATCTCTTTATCTCCACTTAGATTCATAAGGAAATGAAGGTGATAATAGTGTACTATGATGAATCGACCCTCACCTCTTATATACCTCTACATTGTTGCTAGGGCTTCCTTCCAACCTTCCTTTATCCATGACACGGGGATTCCTTGGCTGCAGTCAAGGTCTTGGTGCTCGAGAACCAAGAATTTATTACAGATTTTGGGAGGCAGCTTGCCTTTCTTAAACCATTTTTCCCCACAGACAGGGAGAACGCAAGATGCTCCATTGAAGTGTTTTGTAATATGAATCTAGGTATTCCCAAGGTGGGTTTGGAATCTGTTAGCACTAGGATTCACCCTCAAATTGTAATGAGGATAAGCCTATTACCCATTAGTTTATAAAGTAAATGTCAATGAGTTTTATGTCACTGGCTGGTTTTGAAGAGGTCAAATGGGTGCAGACTCAAGATGATATTGTTTTAACTTAGAAAACTAGAATGGTATGCACCTGTAGGTGAGGTCTTGATTAACGTCGGTCAGTAAGTTGGAGTAAGGGTGAATAGGAGGAATATTTAGTGAGAAGGTGTAGAGGTCCACTAGGAACATCAGATTTTCCAGCAGCATAAGGAGGAAAAACTTAAACACAAGGTCGTCTTGGATTCAAATTTCCAGGAAGCTGGAAGAAATCATAACAATACTATAATCAAACATTTATCATAATACAGCTACAACAATCCATGTGAATCAATCAAACATGAACTCTCTCAGTACCAGAGGCAAATAAGATGGAGAAGAAGTTGACTTTCATTAAACAAGATATCTCAGAAACAAAGACATAACCAGAGAACCAGTGTTCTTCATCAAAAGTTTACAATACGGAAGCACTGCTCAACCATCCACCCTAACAAAATACTAAAACTTCCTATATAGACTTAGAAATGTTGCAACCACCAGGAGTGTGATCGGACCATTGAATTAACACTTGTAGTCGACACTTTCTCTGTCATATTGTGCAGGCCTCCTCGTGTCAGATGCGAGCTAGGCGCAGTTATGTGCTTTACAGGAAAATTTGTCCATAAGGAAGCTTTGGATTGACAGTCTGCCTTTACAGCCACTCTCTGCATGTTTTCCATTTATGGGATGAGGCGAGGTCTCAACTACTACCCACAATCTTCAATAAATATCTTCATTGGGATTAGGACTGGACCTGACACCCATAAATGTTCTCAGATGGTGCTAATGACTCCTGTGAGTCTATCCCGATGCCTCAAGGCCATGAATGGTCTTTGTCTGTGACCAATGCGAGCTTCGAAAGTGGCAGTCTGATAGCGTATGTGCAGGGGTGATGTGGAGCGAGGTGATTTCAGACTTTGGTGCAGCTCCTCTCCATCGCTTCATCCTCAATGTGACCTAGGGCCATGACTCTACGCAATTGCACGATTGTGGGTGCTACCAAGGGTGGTCTGAAAGCAAGCCTCTTTTGTCCCCGCAATTCACCATGAACCACCACGCGTCCCTTTCCAAAAACCATGGTCTTGATTGTGGCCCACCCTTAAAATTTTAAAACGTACGCACCTTTCAACCCCACAATGGAGTGTGATTGTTGATCTTGTGATCTAAGATGAGGCTTTCTGATCAACGGCCCAGCTCTGGCGCTTTAGATCGACAGATCGGATCTTTCCTCTTCGAATCAATGGCTGAGATCTTCTTTGCGAATCGGCCTTCGGGAATTTCAATTCTCAAACCACATTTCCCTCTACGCAAAACTTTGGAGCTGAGGATCTTATGACGTGTGGCATTCTGGATAATTGAACGGTCCATATCTATTTCGGGCCTGGAATGAGTCGCTCTGAGTGTTGTTCTTTGTGCTCATGGTTGCGGCCTGCGGCCCTTGACAACATTATGTGATAATAGAATCCATCGAGCATATGTGCGAACAACATAGTCAAGTTGGTGTGGTGTCCTTCAAATGTGCACAGGAAGTCATACCATTCTTCCTTTATGAAAATATCTTTGATTTCAGGTATGGCCTTGAATAGCTCAAGGCCTTGTGGTTTGGTCCTATTCAACTTCCATCGCTCTCAAGGAGGAATCATGGTGTACAGAGTGGTTCTGATGTGGATGATGTAGTGAATGCGAATCTCTTCATGTTGAACTTGATACCTGTGTGTTGTTAACCCTCTGTTCAACCTGTAGTAGCCATATAGTTCTCATGACCATGACTAATGTTGTATAATGATGAAACTGCGTGTAATATGGTGTGGAGAAGCTCGTTTATGATCGCACATGTATGCAGGCACCATTAAAATGGTTTAAACATTTAAAATGACACATTAAATTATTACATAATTTAAAAATTAGCACACCAAGAGCATTTGCAAGAATAGCTTAGTTCTTGCAATCAACCATGTTATGCATATAAAACACTATAACACTTGCTATGAGCTAAACCAATGATAAGAATGATGACAAGGACTTCAGACTCAAACCATAACATGTAATTACCCTTCAAGAAACAAAAGATGGTGCAAAAAATCATTCAAGAGAGGTAACGATCACAAAAAACTGAGTCATTTAGTAATGGGGGACCAACTTAACTAACAGAAAAGGTATGATTTTTTATGGAGGTATAGGGTAATGAGAGAGAAGGGGTAGGGGTGAAAACTTAGGTCTCAACATGAACATTACATGGTTCATAAATAGTTGTAGGTCCTTATTATTTAGTGCAAATTGTTCCTTTTAGGAACACTCCAATGACAAAGAGTTTTTAATGAAAAGGAAGGCATCTGGATTTGTTGTTTTGCATGCAATATGTAGTTTGTCTCCTGGTGATGAGTTGTTAATAAACTATAACTTTTGTAGACCACCAGCCACTTGTAAAAAAATCCTTGCATTGGGTCTACCTTTAGACGTCCTCTTGGGGCGTAAGAAAAAGATGATCGAGTAATTGTATTTTTTTTATTTTCAATGGAACTAATGTAAATGTATTGCTTAACTCGACATTTGTTTTATAAAGTGGTTGGTTGCAAGTTACAATCATTACATCAAATATGGGGACTAAGTCCTATAACATCTACACACGGACTTTTGTTTATTTTATTTATTGAGTTTTATTAATATTTTGAAATATTAATATAAAATTAATTTAATTTAATATTCTTTTAACCTTAACAAAATAATTATTTTCTTCACTAACCAAAGATAATAACTTACATTTCTTTATGAGGAGATTCATAAAGTTGGCAGTAGAGAAAAAAAAATAAAGTCATTTAAAGCAAATTGTGTATATTATAATTCATTATTATTATTAATGATTTTGTTTTCGTATTTAATAATTTAAATTTAATTAAATAAGTTTAATTTTATTTTTTGTAAGTAAACCAACTATATTAATATTTACATTTTGTACAATGGAGGGTCAACCAGTTCACTTTCCTGAGAGACCATGACAGTCTCTCAGACTCAAAAATCAAAAATAGCCTACCCCAGTGGGGAAACTAGGCGTGAAATGTCTTTCTATGTCTTATCTTTAAACTATAATAGAGGTTTAAAGAGACTAAATTGGCCATAGAAATATCTTAAACGAGATAGAATAGACGAAAACTATGAAAACAAAATATAATTAAAATTCTAGAGAACCTTAGGAACCTGGGATTCCGGTTTTGAAGGGTTGTTGACCACCGCAGAAGAAGCGCCAAAGCTTGGACCAGTGGAGGAAGCACTAAAGTATGGACCAACAGAAGAAGCGTCGAAGCCTGGACCAATGGAAGGTGGTTGGAAAATTCCCCCATGCTTGCGAGCTATCAGTGGAGCTATCAAACTGACTATAGATCACTGCAAATGGGGCAGGCGTGGAAGGAGAGGGAGCATTGGTGCTTGTCTAAGAGGTTGGAAGCACAAATGAGGTGTAACAATGAAAATCAGCATGGCAAGTTTTTTTTTTTTTAGCCTATCTCGATGCAACAGACAATTGTACACACTAAGGCGTCATGTGTACGTGCATCGATGCGCTTTGTTTAGAGTGGAGCATTTCTATGTATTTTATTTTTTTTATAGCGACTAACTATGTGTCTTTATATCTCGGCACGGGGGCATTATTTTTGTGTGCACATTGATACACATTGTCCTTATAGGAGCATTAGTGAAAAAACCTCCGCAAAATCCTCGGACTACTTGCCTCCGCTAACAACCTCCACTATAAAGAGAGAAGGGAGAAATTTTTGGGGAAGGTTCCGTAAAAACCTCCACTACAAGGTGTCATCCTTGTAGTGACACATTCAACCACAAAATTTTGAACATTATTTTTAGGACCTTCCCAAAAAAATTCTTCTTGATCCTATTGTAAGTTTTCAAGAACCCTGAGTGTCCTCCTATGGGATAAGTGTGCAATTCGAAAAGAATATTATGTTTCAGTTGAGAATTCTTACAAAAATATAGGCAATCTTGATACCATAGTAAATCATTCTTCCACATAAATTTATCTAATGCACTTGGGTCCTCTTATGGTTTTTGATGATCTTGCTTTCATTCTATTCTTGCTTCTTCCACCCAATCAAAATGTGGAATGGAAATAACACACAATAAGCCATGTGTCTTCTTCTTTCCTTGAAATTTCATCTACCACCATATTTTGTTTTCCTTTTTTGTAGATAATTTCAAAGCCATAACCTAACATCTTTGTAACCCATTTTTGTTTATGTTTTGAAGATAATTGTTGTTCCAAGAAGTACTTCAAACTATCATTATTTTTTTTTACCTTGAAGTGTTTTCCTATTAGGTAAGGGCATAATTTCTTAACTACATGTGATATGGCCGACATTTTCTTTTCATAAATGGGTTTGAGTAAGTTATTTCCTTTAAGATGGATTCTTTCAAAGGAAAGGGGCCTCCTTCTTTCATTAAAACTGCACCAATGCCATACCTTGAGGCATCACACTACATAATAAAGGTTTTTGTGAAGTCAGACGTAGCTAGGACAGGAGTTGTACACATAGCCTCCTTAAGCTTTTCAAAATCTTTGGTTGCTTCTTGAGTCCAACAAAATGCCTCTTTTTTTAATAACATTGTTCGAGGTGTTGTTATTTGACCATAATTCTTGACAAACTTGCGATGATAGCTCATCTATCCTAAGAAGCCTTTAAGATTCTTCAAAGTTTTTGGAATCAACCATTCCATCATACCTTTAATTTTGTTAGGGTTCACTTTGACACCTTCATGAGATACAATATGACCCAAATATTCCACTTCTTGAACCCCAAAGGCACACTTGGAAGGCTTTGTATATAGTTTTTTCTCTCCCAATAGTTTTAAGACCATGTCAACATGTTGTACATGCTCTTCCCAATATTTATTGTATATTATATTATCATCAAAAAAGACTAACACAAATTTTCTAAGGGTTTGAAAATAGAATTCATCAAGGTTTGAAATGTTGAAGGTGTACTAGTAAGGCCAAATGGCATCACCAAAAACTCGTAATGACCTTCATGCTTTCTAAAGGTTGTTTTAGGTATATCCTCTTGCGGCATTCAGATTTGATGTTATCCAAAATGAAGATCCAACTTGGTAAAGAAAACTACTCCTTGTTATTCATCTAGTAATCCATCAATGATAGGAACATGAAACATATATTTAGTGGTCATTTTGTTGAGTTGTCTATAATCTAGACACATATGCCATGAACCTTCCTTTATTTGAACCATGACCATTGGTGAAGAGAAATCACTTTGGCTAGTTTGAATGATGCCAAACTCTAACATTTCTTGAACTATACGCTCAATATCACTCTTTTGTGTGTATGAGTTCCTGTAAGGCCTAATGTTAGGTGGTACACTTGTCGATTGCAAATGAATAGCATGGTCATGATCTTGAGCAGGTGGAATACCCTTAGGCATCTCTCTAAATGCTTTATAATGATTGTCAATAACTTTTTGGAGATCCACTGGAGCAGAGGGTCTAGATGTTTGAACATCTAGTGAGCACAATTGTGCAATTACACCATGGTGTTCCTTTTTGAGTAATTTTTTCATGTTGTTAGAGCTTATCACTTTAGAGGGTTTTGCTTGGATACCTTTGAGTTCAATTTCCTTATCTTCTAAGGAAAATCTCACGAAAATTTCCTAAAAATTAAGATCCATTGTTCCTAATGATTGTAACCATTGGGCCTAATACAACATTAGCACCACCTATTTGGATTGCAGTAATGGGACTATCTAAAAAATACTCCCCCATAGTGAGCTTAATACCATGGCACTTACCTAAACAATTTATGGTACCTCCATCTGCAATCAATACTTTAAACTCCAATGCTAGAAATATAAAACAAATTGATAAGTTTTGCTAATTTGCAATTAATGAAGTTATGGGTACTGCCAGAATCAATCAATAATGTTACCTTTTTATATATATCCTTCTATCTTGAGGGCTTGTGAAGTATTTATACCAGCCAATGCATGACAAGATATGGTTGGAGTATACTCTTTTAGTTCGATATCTTGTGATAGTTCCAATTCTTGATATTCTTCCTCTTCATAGTCTATGTAGAATAATTTCTTCTCGTTGCATTTATGCCCCTTACTATACTTGTTGTCACAATTGAAACATAGTCTCTTTGTTCTTCTTCCATCCATTTGTTGAGGTGTCAACCTTGTAGGTAGAGTGAGGTTAAGATAGGAAACATGGTTCTCTCTATAATTGTTAGTGGCCACTCTTCTAGTAGCCATATTTTTACTTTCAACTTTCCTTGCCACACTGAAAGCATGATTCACGTATTTAGGTTCCAAAAGACGCATCTCATGTTGAATGGTCTCCTTTAAAGTGTACATAAAGAGATCTAACAAATTATCCTCTACAATGTTCTTTACTCTAAGACTCAAGTTTTGAAATTGTTGATTATGCTTTGTAATTGGACCTCTTTGTCGGAAATTTATCAATTAACTAAAGAACGTGTTGCTCTTAATATCCCCATAATGTGCTATCAACTCATCCATAAAAATGGAACAAGAGACAATAAAATCCTTTTTCCGTTCGCAAAGCCATTGATACCAAACAAATTGATTAGGTTCTAAATATAAGGATGCAAGAGTTACCTTTTTTTAAGTTGGCACTTGGTGTATATCAAATAATTGCTCCATCTGGAATATCCATGTTATAGGATCTTTACCATCAAACGTCCTCATATCGATCTTGGGAATTAAGTAGTTCCTTGGTCCCAAGTTGAACTCCCAATGATGTAGATCTTGGAGTCATAAGTGATCATCATTTTGGGATTCAATATTCATTCTCTCCAAACATGTTGAAATATTCATCATATGTGACTAAGTTTCAATACTATTGTTCTCCTTATTTTTGTGATTTCCTTGGATCATAACATCCCTTTTAGGGAATCTCTGTAAGAGCATGGTTTCGATATTTTGATCCATCAACTTTTACATTTTATATAATGTGTCCCTTTTAAGGATTTCTTGAGAACATGAGAAATCCACTAGTTTCAACATACTACCACTCATTTCACTAATTTGGTTCTTCAATTGGGATACCATGTTTTCTAAGTCTTCACTTTCTTTAGGTGTCATGTGTGAGTTCCTTGGAGGTTTAGCATGAGTATAAATTATTGAAATACCCTTTGCCATGTGAAAAAATAACAATACTCCTCTTTTTTCTCTTTATCATATTTCTTGAATCACCAAAAAAAAATATTCCAATCAAAAGTTATGCCAATTGTAAGTTAAGTACATTTAAAACCCTAATTTGGAGAYTGTMTTGCTCACCAAACTTTATTCTGATGTATCTCTAAAATTTTGGCCCGTATGAGTCTAAAGTTTCATCCTATGGTACTCAGAGATGTCTTCTCTACAATTCCATGGGTTTGACCAAAATTTGATGTGCTAAGTAAAATTTATGTTAACTTTCCCAATACTTGTTGATTATTGGCCCTTTCTAAAGAGCAAACTTGTATGGAATGCCATGCATCCAACTTTTCTGATATGATTATGAAATATGGACCTGAAACACTATGATCCATACTCTTTCCAATGAATCTATTTTCAGTCAAATTAGATATTTCTAGAATAATCTGTCATTGTTTTACCCGGGACACCTAGTTGAGGCTAGTTGTAGGACTAGTAAAAAACCCTAACTTCCATATCTTGTAACTTGAAAAGTATAAAGAATCAAAATATGAATATCTTATGACATGGTCTATGATATGTATCCTTAGGATCCTGAAAATTTAGATGTTTTATATTTCTCATCAAATATATATGTGTGTGTGTGTGTGTGTGTGTGTGTCTATTTTACTAAGAATACATGTTTGAAACTGGTTTTATGACTAGTCAAAAACCCTAATTTCCACAGGCTATAACTTTGAAATTATAACGAACCAAAACCTAAATTTTTTCCCATGGGTACTTAGCCATGTATCCTTAGGTTCCAAAAATAATTTATATCTTAAACTTCCCAAAAAAAAAGTTACGTGTGTTTTATCAAGAACACATGTTTGAGACTAGTTTTAGGACTACTCACAAACCCTAATTTCCACAAGTTATAACTCCAAAAGTATATCGAACAAAATATGAAATTTTTACCATATATACTTAGTTACGTCTCCTCAATTTCTCAAAAAAAGTTATGTCTTAAACTTTCAAGAAAAAAAAATTATATTGAAAATTCCAAGGTGACTTGTTTGAAGGAGCAAAACCCTAAGATCATATGCTTTGAAACCAAATGTTCAGCAACAAACATGCAAATAGTATGAAAATAGAAAGAGAACTAAATCCACACCTTGAGAATTATATACAAGAATGAAAGATAAGCCTCTTCGAGAGGGAAACCTCATTTTATAATAAAAACAAATGTACAAGATGAGATGATTCTGAAACTAGATCTCCTTGGTATATGTATACGAGAGACAAAGGGTACAATTACAATTAAAGGGTCTATCCAACAACACTAATATTAAAATAGAAATGTAATAACTCAACATTTAGGGCTTAACATGGGGCTTTATTTTCAACCCTGAATATTAATCTACCTGATAAGTTCTTGGCTTATTGTATATTTACTTGATGCTTATACAACGTAAGTAATTGCAAGGAGATGTTGTTACAGTTATCAATATCTCATGTGGTGCTATGGAATACAAACAATCCATGTAATTTAGTTAGTATGAGGTTTCTACAATTGGAAGGGATCATATCTAAAACTCATTAATAATACCTTTCTCATTTTTCTTTTAATTTGATTGTTTGAGAATACTACCTAGTGCCCATTAGCTCAATAAGTCGATTGTTGATTAAGCAAACTCCTTTTATATTAAGGAATTTAAAAACAAGGAACACTAGAAGGCATTTTAGCTACTAAGGTGAAAATGAAAAATTTATAAGTTTAGGCATGTTTATGATGGTGATGATGGTTAACATCCACTGAGACCAAAATTGGCCTACCAAACCTTAAGAAAGGCAAGGGATTACTTGGATTTCTTTATAATTTTATTTTTGTGCTCTAAAGTTATTGAGAGAAGCGTTCTGAGATCACCATAGTTTTGATGAGTTATAAGGTTAGGAAGGTTGGTATTGTGACAAATCGTTTAAAGTTTAGATCTAAGTTGGGTATACGTAGGACATTCTAAGTGAAAGTGTTTTTCATCTTCAACCCTCTTAGTGTCATAGATATGAAAAATTCTTTCATCCCATGGTATTTTGGGAATTGTCCAACAACCAATTTCACGATGGAGCTCGTGAGAATTTGTTCTTGTTTTAGCAATGTTGATTTTCTTCTTTACACTATTCAAAACAGAGAGATACTTTTGATATTCAAGATTAGGGTTGATCAACTCCTTATAGTATCTTAATTTTATTTTTTCGTCTATCTCTTTATCACACTACAAATTCTCCTTAAATTTAGATGTAATAATGTGTTTAATAGTATTTTTATTCTGCAAAATGATCTACTCATTTATTCCCTAACGATTTAGCCAAGATTTGGCATCTTTATGCCATCCCGGCCTTAGTCGTAGGTGGTTTTGGTTGGAGTTTGAAGCAATTTTGGAAAGCCTCTTGTCTTTCATGTTTTTTAACTTGTTCTTGTACATTAGGTACCTAGTCATGGCCATGCTCTAAATGGGGGAAAGGCTCACTTCTATGAGGAGGATAGGATAGGATAGGGTGCATTGCCTTTAATTTTGAGATTGTAAGTTATTGGATCTACTTTATCTTTCTCCTTGATTCTCTAGAGATACTACATCCCCTAAATTCACATACATATAAGATAAAAGGAGTAACAAGAGTCTCAAAGATAAGTTTGTTCTTATCCTATATCCAAAGTTTCACTGATTTACAATTATTTTCAAGCCCATAATAAGCTTTCCACCCTCCATTTATTCTTTTCTCAATGATATAGTTCTAGTTGAGCTTGTGATGAATATCGATGTTGCAATATTTGTATGAAGGTACTTCCTCCAAGTTTTTGTTGTCATATATGAAAGTATCGTAAGTGATCTTTTTGGATTTACTTATCATAACTTTCATTTTGTCGGTGTGAGAAATCATACTTGTACTAGAGTATAAATCCTTGAGGATTCTTAGTTGATTGTCGAGATTATAGGACTCCTCACCATAAGAAAAATATCATCAACGTAAATAAGAAGGACGATGACTATACCCATGAGAGTCAGGCTGACATGACCTGCTTCTTCCAAACAATCTTCTAACTTGTCAATGTATATGCCAAAAATGGTAGGAGACAAGGGGACAACCTTGATTGACTCCTATATTACAATTAATTTATTCCAACCCACCCTCAATGTTCCTAAACTTGGTAATAATGTTCTCATACAACCTTACCTTAGTAGCTCTTAGCTTGAAAGGAACTCTTAGCTCTTCTAACGTATTCCAAAGGTTCATCATGGTCCCTTTGTCAAAAAAAAATCTAAAGTCAATGAAACATCAAAGGATATTGTTTTTATTATTGCGACACTCCCCCACAATGATCCTAAGCATAATAAGGTGGTCTATAGTAGAATGATATCTCTTGAATCCGGCATGGCCTTTAGCTCTTTTATTGTGGCTTTCTATCCATATTCTAATCTTCTTTTCCAAAATGACTCTGTATAGCTTAGTTAAAATGGGGATAATCATAATGGTCCTATAATTAGAGGGATTATTTTTATCCCCACTTTTAAAAATAGTTGCAATGAGGTTTAGCATCCAAGGTTTATAGAAGCCTTGCTTGAATACTAAATTGAAGAACTTGTGCATGTGAGGGATGAGGACAAGCCCTTCAATTTTTAAGATGTATGATTGGTAGCCTTCGATGTCCTTAGATTTCCTATTTACAAGTCACTTAACCCCAAATTCTATGTCTTACGTAGAAAAAATCCATCTTCTATAAAAAAAAAAACATTTGGGATGTTGTCCATGGTATTTGGAGATTCATAAATATTTTTAAGGTAGGAATTCCATTCCCTCAAGAGAATCATATTATTTTCTTTACTTTTGCAAGTAAGAATTTTTCAATTGGGTTTAGATTAGGTGGTTGGGAGGAATGCTTGTTATCATCCCCCCCAGGTTCAATTCCCATAACTGACATGTTGAGATCCTAAGGAGTATATTGTTGTAATATATTTGAGCCCTATTGTTGACCGACCTTGTGCCCTAAAGATTCTAGGATTTACCTTGGGTATCTGATCTAAAAATGAAGAAGACTTGTATTCTTGAAATTATTTGCAAGATTTAATTTATGTGTTAAAATGAAAATGGATCAATTTTACAACACAACTTTAATAGAATTTACTCATTCAAGATGCATATA